>JAOVYX010000804.1:0-41890 GCA_035668315.1 Drosera spatulata
TCCACTGAACAAATTCCTGATGGCATCGTCGTTCGTGTTGAAAATCAAGCTTGCGAGATCATTGTAGTGGCCTTCAGAGCATTGGAACTTCTTGTAGTTACCAGATCTGCCTATGGTCGGGCAAACTTCTTCTGAGTCGGTTGGGCAAGCTTGACAGGATGCGAGCCATGGAAGTCCAAAAAGAAGGCATGATGTGAACAAGGAGATCGAGCAAGCGAGAAATATCTTAAAGAAAAGCCCCTTCCTGGAAAAGATAGACCAAAGAAGCAGGTCAGGCCACGATACAGGATCTTAAAGATTAAACGTGACCAATATTGCGCCAGAAACCAAAAGCCTGCTCGACTTACTCATTGATCATATTGTAGACTCGAAGGAGCTTTTGTAAAAGATAATTGTGCAGACTTCCAAGAACTCCGCCAACAACTCCGAGGACGAGCACTATAGGGATGTCACTGAAGTGATATACGACATTTTGTGAAGTGACATTATACATTATCAGACCACCAGTGCCGAACAGCCCGCACTTGCCGCTGTAGCAGAAGTCCACAAAAGCACGAAGCATGATGGCGACGATAGTTGTAGAAAAGAACGCTCTCCATAAGAGTGCACTTCTCGACCTACAAAACAGAACTTTTATTAATCAAATATGTGAACTATGCCGTGCTAATCAGACTCTAAACATGACTAACCACGAGTTCAACATGATACCAAGACGCCATTTCCTCCAATGCGAATAATAAACCTCCGACAGGAGAACGAAAGGCAGCTGCAATTCCAGCTGCTGCTCCACAAGTTACAAGATCTCTTCTGTCTCGGTCATTTTTGAAATAATGCAGCCATTTCCACGTCAAGCGATATTTCTTTGATCCGCCTTGGCCCAACAGCGATGCAATCGATGCTCCAGCGTGCACCATAGGGCCAGCTTTCCCAGTAAGAAGTGATGCCGAAACAGCAGAGATACTGCCAACTATCTGTAGAAGGAAAAGGAGAAAACATTGCAGCGGTCATATAACTATGGTGTAACAACTGACAAGATCCATCGCTCCAGTTATCGATCTTCTTCATTTAGCCATGGTTGCTCGTAAACTAAGCTAATAATGCCGGAAAGCTAAGTTGTCGATAACAACCACCCGAGTGAGCTAAAGCGAAAGTTCAGAAGTAGCTAGGCCGACTCCTCACCTTAACTACCAATGTCTTTGGAGAAAATATAGCGGGAGCATCAACGCCATTCAAGTAAGCCTTCACTTCCGGGATGCCAGACCCGGCTGCTGCTGGCGCAATGAGTGAAGTGATGGATGAAGCGAATAGTATTAGCGCCATATTAGAAGCTGTAAAGAGCAAAAATGCCAGTGCATACCTAATCAGGAAAACATCACAATAAGACAATAGTTCAAATCCAAGCCCCAAATCCGAACAAGTTCTCTCCAAAAAACAACCAAGCATGGAACAACCAGCAAAACTCTGAGGTCTGGAGCATACCTAATCAGGAAAACATCGCAATAAGACAATAGTATCAAACCAGACTCTACCACATGCTTGAGCTCAAGCTTATAGCAAATGATAGAAGAAATAGTTTCACAAATTTCAGCACCCCCGTGCCAATGCCTCTTACACTTCAATCCATTCTTACTCATAACAACACAACTGGGATCTCAAGTCCTCTTCTTATCATGTGCACAACCATTTC
This sequence comes from Drosera spatulata, assembly GCA_035668315.1. Classification (NCBI taxonomy): domain Eukaryota; kingdom Viridiplantae; phylum Streptophyta; class Magnoliopsida; order Caryophyllales; family Droseraceae; genus Drosera; species Drosera spatulata. Next base: position 1,688 of record JAOVYX010000804.1, read on the forward strand.
ATCATTAGCACGACGAATTCGTTCTTCATACAATATAACAACTAACAGTAAGATCAAAAGAAAAAAGAAAAGAAAAAAAAGAACCTATATAACACCAGACCAGACCTTCTAGCAAGCATCATATTCGAAGTGAACACGAACTTCATCCCGGCGACATTCTCGACCGCAAGATTCACAAAGAAACCAACCAAGCTAAGCATCAAACCAACAAGAAAACACAATGCCCATTTCATGAACAGGTACTGATACATCTGGGTCTTCCCTCTCGTCCTCCAATCCTGCTTGAAGAAATCATTCTCAATTATCCTACACACAAACAAGCAAAAGCAAACCCACAAACAAAAAAGCAACATCAGCACAATCCCATGATCAAATCTCAAATCAACAACAAGAAGAACAACAACCACTCAGGTCAGGTGCTCCCATCAAGACAGGGTCTGAGGAGAGTCTGATATACGCAGTCTCACCCCTGTTGCAGCAGAAAGCAGAAAGACTGTTTCCAGAATAATAAAATTCAAGATCAAACTACAAAAACAAAAGAACCCAGAAGAATAAAATGGTTGTTATACTCATAGTCGAGGCTTTCGATGGGGCAGACGTTAGCGCCGACAAGGGCGACCTGAGAGGTAGCATTAGGAAGATGATACTGAAAATTGTTGTTGTAATTGTTGCCGTGATTCTGATACAAGAGAAGAGGTTGATGAAGGGAGTGTTGTTGGGACTCTTGATCTTCTTCTTCTTCTTCTTCTTCTTCTTCTTCTTCTTCTTCTTCATCTTGATCTTGATCATGGAGTGGAGATGACATTGTTGGCTAATTGGTGAGGTTTGAGACCGAAATGGCAAGTATGAGAATGGAATGAATGGAGAGTGTTTGTTGAAGAAGAAGACTGGAGAGTGGAAAGGTAGGAGAGATTTGTTGGAGGGTTGAGCAGAGCAGGAGTCAAACAGTTTGTTTATAGGAGATGTTTTCAGGTTGAGGTAATTGTTTTTCACATTAGTTCAGTATAACTAGTTGATTGATACACACTTCCATGGTCCCAATTGAGTCCCTAGACTCCTAAAATTGAGATAGGAGAAGTTTATCGAAATAAAGTTTGATTTACATCATGAATTCATCATGTAATACTAAAGCGATTATGTTAATGAGATTCACACAAACTAAAAAACCAGATGTTAACGATATATATAGGAAAACTTCTCTAACAAGTTACTACAATGAATGCAACAATAATAACAACAATACATTCCCTTCATGAACCGGGTTTGGGCTTGACCCAGATGTAATCTCACCATTGCCTGTAGGAGTCGAGAAACTGTTTTTTGATATCATCGCGACAAAACCCTCTTAGCTTTGATTGCTAGTAGTTCAATTAGAAAACCATTTTGTGTTAGTTGACGAGTTAGAAACCCATCTTCATCAGCACAATAATTAATTGGGCAGTTTATGTTTTTCCACTCTTTCATTTTCGATTCAAGATTTAAGAGCACATGGTGCCAACTTATGGTCTGTGGTCCAAGGTTGTTAAGGGTCACTCAAAGTCTCAAATGGGTAATCTACCCCACTCGCTCACGATGTTTTCCTCGTACAATACCATGTATAATCTGTCCTCTCGACGAAATCGGTCATTTCACGTGGACGTTACATTATGCAAGCCAACCCAAGCAATGTCGATGACGAAAACAACAACTGGGTTATTGTTGCATAGTGTGTAAACCACCATATAATATGACATTTTGAGGATCTCTTTCCATCGCAGTGGCGTTAATCTTCATCGCCGCAAATAAAGCCTACCCATTTCGAGTCCTTAGAGAGCAACAATGTTTACGACCTTCCTCTTGGCGAACGCCAACCACCATTTGTTAGGAGTGCCGTTGGATCTGTATGCAACGCTGAGTAATCTCCCGCTGGTCTCCTCCCTAATCTGCTTCATGTAGTTCCTAAACAGCTCTGCATTTTGACATGAATAGTCACACAGAAAGGATCGAGTCGCAAGAATATCAGTCAATATGATGCACACAATGTTCTGATCATAGTACTAAATGTTATAATCTGGTTTCACATGGAACACACAATGTTATCGAAACAACAGCCATTGGAGGGACGACAGAGGCTTGAACGTCAAGCCTAACATACATGATGAACAAAGCAATTAATCATGTCAATGACATGAGGGTTTACATATAGGTTGTGATCCTGCTGGTACATGTGCTTTTTTAACATTATCCCAACTATTTAACTTCGGCAAGCACAGGGTCTGGGAAGGCTACATGTACGCATTACCCTTACAGCAAACAAGAGAGACAATGTTTCCTAAACTGAGGAAATGAGAACATGAGATTATTCATGTAAGACCTTAAAACCGAACCCAGAAGCTTGCAGATTGGAAAGAACAGACCAAGATTTACTTTTTATTGAACAGCGACCGCACTAGTTTCTCCACATACATCCTGAAGATTTGCTTCAGGTTTTGCCATTGAACGCTTTGAGAACATTGAAAATGCTAAAGCTGGTAGCTGATATCAGGAGAATGCAGATAATCCTCGAAAAACTGAAAGCGTAAACCAAATAATTTTGGGAAAAGTTTGGCGTGATTCACTCAGTTTATAGGGGGATACTCACTCCTCACCTGCTTCTTTTCGGGATTGTGGAATGGAAAATAGGCCAGGAAAGGGGAAGCCAGATTCTCCAGGCACAGGAACATCTTCTAGCCCCAAGTTGATAATTGCTTTCGTCCCTTCAGCCAAGGTTCTGCAACCTTCAAGCCTCTTCAAAGCGACATTGATGTACAATGTGAGATAGATGAGAAGCTTGTCCGCCGAGCTCCTTATATCAAAGTTTCTGAAGAAAACATGTGCACGAAAAAAACGTGATTGCTTCGTCCACAATATCAGTCCTATCTGCACCATACCATCAAACAATATCAGTCCTATCTCATCAGAAGTTGATGCGAGCTATGCGAATTTCAACGCAAACCAGGGCCTTGGTCTAACCTTGATCAGAGGTAGAAGCAGGACCCTTGATATGGCTCTTCAAAGGCAAGCCTTCATCACCCCTTCCTCATCGGTGAAGCTAGAGTGGTAAACCTGCCTCGAACATATATAATATCATAAGCATAACAATCTCATCCACGGACACAAAACTCGAACCAAGCAAAGATAAACTAGAGGGAAAAATCAACGCTAAGCTACCAACTACACTACAAATCGCTCGCAATATATTAACGCCCGAATCAATTTGCACAGAACCGAGTTGAATTCAGATCAAATAATATCATTACAATCAAGGAATGGGAAGGATTTCCAATACTCAACAAAATGAATAATATATAGGGTTGAGCCAAGTAATTGATTATCTCTCAAAATTACTCAATATACACCAAAACCAAGATCGATTAACTCAACCCAGTTGAATTCATATCAAGAGTCAACATCACAATCATCATTGAACAACTATTTCCGATGCTCAACGTGAACAGGAAACCTAATCTAAATTAGGGTTAATCTAGTCTTACAAAATTACTCACATTGAACCGAAACCCAGTTCGATTAACTCAAAACCCAGTTGAGTCCATTTCAAGAACCAGCATTTCAATCATGCGTGGTGTAATTCGATGCTGAATGAAGATTGGTTAAGAAATTACCGTTATGTAAATTTGATCGCAATCGATGCAGCACAGGCTCAGAGAGATCTACCGACAGAACAACAAAAAGGATCGAGAAACAAATGATAGGACAAATGATTGAGAGAGAATCAAGATGGAGTTGTTAGTTTGCTTGATTAGATTAATGGGGGTAGAGGACTGAGAGGAACCAGATGATTTCTCATATGCAGTTGGGCTGATGCATAATCGTAAGCAGGAGCACCCAAAATAATGTCACATCAATCAAATTTTATAAATACTTTTTTTTATTATGATAAATATTGTGTTGGTTTTATGAAAAAATACAACGACTATTAGAATTTGAATTACTCATAATCGTCTCATATATTACATACAATCCGAGATCAAGTGAGAAAATGAATTGATATCTCACTACAAAGGTATCATATAATCTGAGTATAACAGAAAAATCCAATCTGCTGTTATCCCAGTATTCCGTTTGCTATATATGTAACGAGAGAAATGATAAAGCACTTCATCTGCTTCTTGCTTTCACCATTTCTGATCACAGGAAGCTTAACAATGGCGACGATGAGATCTCGTCTTTTGTTCCTCGTCGCCCTGGCTTTTGTGTTTCATGCGCCTGCTCTTGCGCTTAAAAAGGTAAACATACCCGGGCCAGCCGCGATATGATGATGGGCGTCCCTATTTGATGGTTAGTATGTATTAATGTATTTGTTTGCCTGGTTATGATTTTGATTGGATAATGTAGTCGTACATCGTGTACATGGGAGAGCATTCTCATGGACCTGAGCCGACAGAAGAGGATGCAAATCGCGCGACGGATTCTCATTATAATTTTCTTGCTTCATATCTTGGAAGGTAATGCCACCACTTCTTACATGATGTAAAGTCTATGGTCGATTTATTTGGCATGCTCATTTGTATCAACATGATTGATTCAGTATTGAAGATGCGAAATCTTCGATCTTCATATCATACAACAAGCACATCAATGGCTTTGCTGCCAGAATCGAGGAGGATGTCGCCGCTAAAATTGCAAGTAAGTCATCATGATCACAGAAATCCGTCATTTAATCTTTGCGTCGTTACAGTAGTGTTATATAGTGCACGACATATATGACACTGTTTAATGGTTCAACGCAGAACATCCCAGTGTGGTTTCGGTGTTTGAAGATACGATGAAGCAATTACACACGACGCGGTCATGGGAGTTTATGGGTCTCGAAAATCCACAGGGACATATCACGCACAGTTCCCCATGGAAGGAGGGCAGCTTCGGCGAAAATACTATCATCGCAAATTTGGATACAGGTAAGTTTTTGTTTCGGCGACCATTGACTCATACTATTAGTTCAGATCATAGATACAGGGTTCCTTAATTGATTCCTATGAACTTTGCGTCGTATTCTGCTAGGTGTGTGGCCGGAATCGAAGAGCTTTAGTGATGAAGGATACACTCCCGTCCCGGCAAGATGGAAAGGGAAATGTGACAACGGGCCTGAGGCCGAACTCCCAGTCCACTGCAATCGGTATGTTAAGTCCTTCATCTCATCGAGCCATTGTGATTGAATCATCCCTACATTATTTTCCTGATAAATGATAGCCTTGTGATCTCGAAAATATTGTACTTTTTTTCATGCAAGCACAGGAAGTTGATCGGGGCAAGGTACTTCTGCAAAGGAGTGGAGCAAGCGGGTTTCCCGATCGATGACAAGATGAGATCCCCACATGACTATAATGGCCACGGTACACACACCCTGTCGACCGCTGGAGGAAACTTTGTCGCTGGAGCAAGCGCATTTGGTATTGTCAACGGTACCGTCAAGGGTGGATCCCCGAGATCAAGGGTTGCTGCCTACAAGGTGTGTTGGGGTATCGGATGTGCTTCGTCGGATATATTGGCTGCCTTTGAACAGGCTATCGCTGATGGAGTCGATGTCCTATCTTGCTCCTTGGGAGGGAAAGCTGTTGAATTCTTTTTAGACACTTCTGCTATTGGAGCCTTCCACGCGGTTAAGCATAACATTGTTGTAGTGTTCTCTGCCGGCAATAGTGGTCCTACCGCGGCATCTGTCAGCAATGTTGCGCCTTGGATGATCACCGTCGCTGCAAACACTCTTGATCGAGAAGTTCCGGTTTATGTTCATCTTGGAAACAAGAAGATCTACAAGGTAGCATAGCACTAGTCCTTCAGCATTCAAATTAAAACAATTTGTCACAAGATCGATTTTATTCTGCTAGAATAGTTAACTACTTCTAAATCATGTCCTTCGATTTTATTCTGTGATGACTACGGTATCTTGCTTGCAGGGAACAAGTCTTTCACAAGCAGTCGAGCGATATACCTTCCATCCCATGATTAGTGGCGCTAATGCCAAACGTTCCACAGCATCCGCTGCTGATGCGTAAGCGTTGCTATCTTATCATATCCCAATGGACAAATAAGCATAACATTTTGCGTTATTCGACTTAATTAGCGTCTTCTGCTATGGATTCTGCAGCACTCTATGCTTGCCAGGTACCTTGGATCCGAAGAAGGTCAAGGGCAAGATCTTGGTGTGCCTAAGAGGCAGAAGCGATAGAGCGGATAAGGGTGTACAAGCTAAGCTTGCTGGAGCCATTGGATTGGTACTATGCAACGACGAAGCTTTTGGCAACGAACTCATAGAAGATGCTCACGTCCTTCCAGCTTCCCATGTTAGCTATGAAGACGGGCTTGAAATCTACGCTTATCTTAACTCGACCAAGTACTTTCATCTCAGCTTTTTATACCGATTTGAAGTTTTACAGTTCGTTTTCTTTAGCTTTCTTCCAATTCTGCTGATCGCGGATTGAGATCCATATTGTTTGCACATCAGTTCATCGTCCAATGCTCTTTTCTGTTTGTGCAGGAAACCAACTGGTTTCATCACGCGCCCGAAGGCTGTATTGGGCACAAAGCCAGCTCCATACATGGCTGCCTTCTCCTCCCAGGGTCCTAACCCAATTGTCCCGTTCGTACCCAAGGTTAGCGGAACTCTGAAACTGGACGAAACGTTGAGTTTCACCTTTCGTCCATTTGACTGGAGCACTTGGTTTTTCGTTTTTGTTTCTATGGTTGTCATTTCCGTTATTCTGAAACCTCGGTCAGTGTGAATCTTACTCATATTACCTTCTATTCAGCCCGACGTTACAGCGCCAGGAGTGAACATCATGGCTTCATGGAGCAAAATAGCTAGTCCCACAGAACAAGAATCTGATACTCGTAGAGTCGACTTCAATATTATGTCAGGAACCTCGATGTCATGCCCCCATGTTTCCGGCCTGGTTGGACTTCTGAAGACGAAGTACCCTGATTGGAGTCCCGCAGCCATCCGATCTGCAATCATGACTACCGGTACATACTTCAACCACAATCACTTTCGGTCCTCCTCAGTCTAAATGCGTGCCATTCTTGTATAACGAACTGCTATTCGTTTCTCTTGCTCCCTTTTCAGCTAGGACGAAAGACAACACCGAAAAGCCAATTAAAGACGCTTCCTTCGCTAAGGGAACCCCGTTTAGCTACGGATCAGGCCATGTCCGACCAAGCAAAGCGTTGGACCCTGGTTTGGTCTACGACATAAGCCTGAACGGTTACTACGATTTCTTGTGTTCTCTCGGCTACGACCCCTCCTGGATCCAGCTTTTCCAGGGATCTGGTCCTCCCTACGAATGTCCTGAACCAGCCAGCTTCTTCGCCCTCAACTACCCTTCGTATGCGCTCCCTTACCTTAACAGGACGATCATCTGGACTCGAACATTGAAGAACGTTGGCAGACCAGGTACTTACAAGGCGAAGATGCGTACTCCTATTGGTACTATTATTTCTGTCAAACCAGATACCCTGACGTTTGAGAAATATGGCGATGAGAGGACCTTCGAGATGAGTATCACATCTAAGAATCATCGTCCCATTACTAACTCATCGTTCGGAAGTTTGACATGGACTGACGGCCATCACTATGTTAGGAGTCCCATTTCTGTTTTTAGTAGGCCATTCTAGCACTAGACTTGTTAGGTATCCTCGTATCGTGTTATTTCCCTGTCGAGAGCTTGGTGTCTTTTAGCAGTTTAAGTCAACAATCTGAATAATTTAGATGTTCTTTTTCACTGATTCTTTTATTCTCTGACTTCTTGCTCATTCATCAATCTTTCCAATCCCAACTGATAACCAATGCACCTAAGCATCCAAACAACAATAACAACTCAGGTGCAAGAATACGCCATAAAGCCATAAAGACAATTTGATACGACTGGGAATGATTGATTTTGCAACATTACTTCATGTTCCACTACTCACGAGCTCGAAGTTGCATATTCATATGATTCGCGTTGAGGATTATCATAGTAACTGTTTGGTTAGAGACTTTTTTTCTGTCCTTTACACATCTAATGGATCTTTTATCCTCAACTTCCCAGTAATCGCTGTGCATTCATCCAGATCAATTCCTGAACCAACAATCAGCATGAACATATTATCAACAAAGAGGCCCATTCCTGCAATCTCGTTTTTTACTAGCAACCACAGACACTTACCTGCACTGTTCACCTAGTAGCGTGATACAAATCCTTTGACCTGAAACATCTCCAAGAAAAACTCCATCCATTCCTCCATCCATTCCAGCGTCCTAGTTCCATCTTATGCATCCGCTGTGGCCTTCATGAGCAGTTCTGCACAAACCTAGAAACGAATTAAAAAGCCTTACAATATCAGACGAACTTCGATGAAACAGAGAACATATTACTCCATCTCTCAACAATTAACATTGAACATCATATTCACAGAAGAACTCAGCACCTACAATCACGTTTCTACAGCACGTTAAAAGGATATGAAGCTGTAAGCTGTTTACCCAGTTATATGAGTAATAAAAAGCCACTATACATTCAAGCTTAGTCAATAACTGGTACTGAGATTCGGATCATAAGCTACCACCTTCTCCATTGCTAATACTACATTTATGCGGGTTCGGCCTTAGAGAGCAGCTCCGAACACAAAGGACAGGGTGGGTCCCGTATATCGTCGATGAGTGTTCTGTGCTCTAAGCACTCGGCGTGATAAAAATGACCGCAACTTAGAACCGCGACTATGGTTGGCCATCGTAGTGACTTGTCGCATATCCTACAATACATCTTCATCGTTTCAGAAGGTACAGTGTTCAAGACCGTGTAACTCGACCTGATCCTTTCGGGACTCCAAATAGCCTTCTCTTTCCACTCTGTATGGTGTTTACCTTGATTGACAAAAGAAAATCAACTTAACAATTCTGACCAAAAAACAAATCATAAAAGAGAAGAAGAGAACATGTGGTATACTGAAGGAAGAAACTGTCCTAAAATATTATTTTAAGTGTATAATTGCATTCCAATCTTACATCTACGCAGGCTTTTGACAACTGTTATTTCCCAAACCCTAATAACAAAGCATCGAACCACATTGTCCCAGATCTAAAATCAAGTTCACAGATAAAGGATTGATAGGTATGATAGTAAGACAGCCTTTTTCTCTAGAACCTTGAACGCCTGCAATTCGACTTGATGCTAGTGCTCCAGCATCTGCTTTTGGTACATGTATCTAGCATTCTTCTAAAAGAATCAGACACTTATTTTGAAAAAAAGGGTACCTTTATGGTGTCCAAATTCTGGGCTGTACCGGCCACCCAATTTGAAACGAAGTCTTTCATCAAAGAAAGGAGAACTTCTACTACAGGAAGTGGCGCCCGAGTAGTTCATGGCAGGATTTCGCCGAGAAGATTGGTTGCCATACTGGTGACGTGAGCGTTTTGAGAACATGGGCCGGCCTACATTGGAGTGATGACGACCAAGTGAAAGATGAGAGTTTGGTTGCTTTGAGGGAATTTCTGCTTCATCAGCCACGGATGAAAGAGCATTCGCCAGACTAGTGTCCAAGGGGAGGCAAGGTGTCTCCTGCGAGTAAAAAAGAATACAAATACAACATTAAGCAATAAGGAAAAAAAAAAAAATAGCAAACATGATGATTCACTATAAATGAGATTGGTCATGAATGTTATTCAGGAAGAGAAATGAAATCATCAAGCAAGGAAGTTATTTTTTAGAGTAAATGCTTAGATCTGAGCACTAACAAGCAAATGGAAACCACAGCTACGTCTCATCTTTCATAATTCATTCACATAGAAATCATGAGGAGGAGACCAACCTCTGGTGATTCTGAACCCATTGTGGAACGACACTGCGAATCTGCAGTCACGATAAGAAAACAATGTCAAGAGCGGCTATGTAAGACAAAGAAGACGCGGCATTTCCCACCAAAGTTCTGAATTCACCAGAGACCAACATAACCATGTCACCCAATACGATGGTGCCACTCATTATAGAAACAACAAAAACAACAATCGAGGCCCGTCAAAGGCAAGGACACTAAATTTAGAAAGCACTATGGAATTGCAAAACTCGGCATGAGTGGAAACTGAAAACCAAGAAACATGAGCATTAAGAAATAATGAAAGAGGGCAAAAACACTGCATGACAGGAAGCCCTGCAAATAATACAAGAGGAATGATTGATGGATGAAAATGTTCTGTTTGATAATCAAGTGGTACTAGAAGGGTTCTTCCTAGATTGGGCAGTATGAAGCTGATAGAGGAATGGAATATCGACACACGATAGGTCCAAATGATCAAATGACAAAGTTCATGGAATGATATTCTGGCATTACAATCATGATGAACTACCTTCAACCTCGTAAAATAACACTAAAGACATACAACACAACCTGTACATTGTTCAAAATGCAAACACTGACCAACCATTTCCCAACATACAATCAAAAATTCTCCTAACAGGACAATCGACTCACAAACACATCACCTACAAATCCAAAACTTGGCCAACTACATTCATAAAAGCGCTTGCTCCACGCCATATACACAAAGCAAGGGATCAGAGAACCCAGTAATTGAGCTGTAGGCTCAACGCAATCGATCACAGGACATTGCGGGACACCGCGTTTTTTATATACTAGTTACCATTCCACAACCTTGAAAATGAAACGCAAACCTACAAATGAACCAATCAAACCCGGAACAAGCCCAACTCGGATCACGCATAGCGAATCCGCCGTTGCATTCATTTTGACCAAAATAATCAACTCCATTTCACTTTCCACAACAAACCCTAATCCCAATCCCCAACTCCCACATGATCATCATCATCAACAACAACAAAACCCTAAAATCCCACAATCAACCACAAACCCATCACCAATCCCCACTCACCCAACAAAATCCACCCCCAAACACAACCACATTAACCCTAACCCACCTCACCCACGATTCAACCTCAAAATCCCCAACACAAACCCCACATCAAAATCAAAATCCACCATCAACCCACTTTAATTAAACAAAAACCCAGATGAATTCACCTGGAGACGAAGAAGAATGCTCGATGCCCTCTCCCCGATTTCTCTTTCCCATTTCAAATAAAGCTCCGATTTTTATCCAGATATTTTGATTTTCTTTTTCTTTTCTTTTTTCACTTCAATGATTACCAAAAAAAAAATCTGACGATGGAGAGGGATAATCGGGGGTTCGTGGGTCGTCGCCGGCGATTGTACGGACGATGAAGAACTAGAGAGAGAAAGCGAGGAGAAAAATGCTAGAGAGAGAAAGTGGTGGATTTTTTTGGTGTGATCAAAACAGAAAGGAGAACGGGGAGAGAGAGTATGTTTGGGTGCGTGTGCGGCGACACGTGGGAGGAGAATATGGTGAAGCAGAGTAGCTGATGACTCATAGCATTTTTAAATGGTCCAACCACGTGAAAAACAAAATCCGATCAGCACTCGAGTTATAACTTTTTCCTTTTGCAACAAAAGAAATCACACACTATTAATTTTAGTGAAGTGATAATGTTAATCTCGTGCTAAGTTGTGGGATGAGCTATTTAGTATCAGTATTAGTATTTCTGAACCTTGGAATGTTCATGATGATTTTAATTCCTTGTTTATTCCATGATGAGATGGTGGGGTATAAAAGAATTTCCATTGTGTCTTATAATGATTTTAAAAACTGTATTGTTGTTTGTGGCTTGATTGATAATCAGGATGTGAAATCTTTGCATACATGGTTCAATAATCAACGAGCTATGGGTAATGTGCTTTGGTTGGAGAAGTTTGAACATGTAGTGGCTCATTATACTGAATCCTATGTTTTTGATCATAGTCCTATAATCCTGAAGCTCCTGAGTCGAGTTAAAGCTGCTGTCCTATTTAGATTTGTGAACTCATGAGCTAAAAACCCTCATTTTATGGACCTAGTTACGTCCCCTATTCAGGGTTGTACAGAAACTAAAGAAATTGAGAAAACCTCTGAAAGATTTACATAGAGCCTATTTCTTTGAGATCTCTGGGAGGATCAAACATCAAGAAGAGGCGGTATCAATATTACAGCAATAGCTTAGACTGCCGTATTTTGGTGAGGGTTGTAACGTCACCAAAATTCCCAAGACGTTATCGCCGCTAAAAATAATAATTCTTAACAAGGTTATTAAAATCCCATAAGGTTTAGACCTTAGAAACAAAGAAAATTACATCCAACATTATAATCCCAAAATTACATCAATAATCTCAAATATCTCGTAGCAAGAGATTAAATAAAATCTGAAAATAACGTTACAAATTTATTAAATATAGTCCAACTAAACCAATGCAAATGCAATAAATCTCGCTCTAAGTCGTCCCATCGTTCACCTGTAACGAACCTGAAATGAAATAGTAAACCGTGAGCCAAAGGCCGTAGCATCATAGGCCCTATTTCACCTCAGGGGATTAACGTAATTGCGGTGGATTACGTTAAACCCGCACACCATCAAACACATAACCGCATCAACCACTCGCAAACAAAATTACAACACTTCACCTAGTGGGGGGTCCTATACAGAAGTAAATAATAAATCATAAATCATAAACATGGAGAAAATCCAAACAATCCGATTGATCCATTTGTTTATAATTTACGTTACATAATTTTAATTTTTCAACCAAGTCATTTATAATTTTTTTTTACAACTAAGGACAAATTTTCTGAATCGGTCTACCAATTAGGGACGCGATTCCCTAATGGTTGACAATGGGGTCTTCTGGAGTAAGATTCCCCTAGTGGTCAATCCTTGATGACATTACGGCTAATCCTCGTTAACGTTGCGTGCAGACGAAGAGTGTTCTCGCAGCCCACCCTCCCTAGCTAGTCTTTAACTTGTCCCAGTCATTGTTTCAATCCTTTAATTTATTCTCAACCTATTAAATCATTAATTCAATCTCAACCCCTACCATCCCATTAAGGTCGTCATGCATCCCAAATATCTACCTAAACTTTAAATCATAGAGATTTATAAAATGCAACCAACAGGCAACCAAAATTATAAAAATTCATTTTTTTTTTCTTACATTAACATGCGAAGATGATCATACATACACATTCAATCAATCAATCATCCACCCCAATCCTAATAATTCTACCACATCGTTCAAGATAACGATCTTTAACTGTTATACATAAATGAACGCAGGTTTGATGTTATCTTTAAGACGAATTAAAACCACTTTAATTGTTTGAATGAGTTAATGATCTTGAACGTCTCCAAGCTCCAGTTCCCGATCTCCTATAAGATCAGAACAAAACATAACATGGTTACTAAGATATACTACTATTTATATTAAATAATTAATACTACTAAATTGTTATAATGTTCCTAGGTCCTGTTTGGCTCGCCATCTCCCCTGAACACTCAACTAACACCATAGTGACTGCAACATCGATCGATCAAGGCAACAGCTCAGCAAGACAGTGAAGCCGACGACGATTGGGGGACTTCTACGACGGCTAGCAGCAGCGACGGACAGGAAAGGGACGGCGCGGTCGACTCCGGTGTTGTGGTGGTCTGCGATGGCGAACAAGCGACAGCGCTGGGCTCGGCTGGAAATGACGACGGATCTGGGCGAAGGAGAAGGGGATAGGCGGCGGGGTCGGGGGAGGAGAGAGAGATTAGAGGAATCAGTATTTACCTTAGGTTTGACTCAAAAGTACCTGTTGTCTCAATTATTACACATGTATCTATATATTTATAGGTATTTATTAATAAGATTAAATTTGAGAGCTCTTATATTTAGCGTTTCATATTTTATAAACTAATTGTTACATATAATTGTTCACGATTCCATTATTTATTTTCGTTAAGTATATTTAAGGATCAATATATTTGTCAGTGATACCTTGATCAATTACCTTAAATTAAATATATCGATCTTCATCATTTATCTATCAACCTCCCAACTTTATCTCATCGCAATCGATTATTTTATAATTAATCAACCCACATACTTATTTGATTAATATACATTACAAAATTTTGGGTCATTACAAGGGCCTCTTACAAGTCAGGGATGCTATAAATGAATTGAATAACCTGTATTGTGTTGAGAATGATTTGTTAAGGCAGCGGGCAAAAAATGGCTTGCTTTTATTAATGGATCGTAATACAAAGTCCTTTCATAGCGTGATCTAAGAGAGAAGGTGTAACGCCCCCGGCTTTCTGTGCCGGAAAACACTTGAGCGTTATGTCGTCATGGACCCGATCCGTGACAAAGCTAAACAAACCGAATGAGTTTTAGGGGGATAGAAGTCAAGAAAACTATAAACAGTAATCAAATTCATAGCTTACAGTCCCGAATACCTGTTTTAATTACATCATGGAAGCAGAAGTAATGCAAATCGATTATTACATTAAACACAATAGACACCTGATCTGCAATAAGATCCGAAGTACGTGAGATCATTTATATGCATGCAAGCTCACACTAAGAGCCTTCAGGTGGTATTGGGGGCATACCTGCAATTGAAAAATATAACCGTGAGCTAATGAAGCTCAGCAACCTCAGGTGTATGAATCCCAATTATGGGGAACTTCCGCTAACAGGTATGACGACCGCCGAAAGTTCCTAAAATATTTTTATATAATATAGAAAAATATGGGCACCATATCAATCAGCATCGTGTTACATTGCTTAATATGGCTTTATATCGCTTTTAAGAGTCATTCCTTTCTTTTGCATTTAATTAGGGTTAATGACTCGACTTAGAAGCGACAACTCCAAGGATATGACCGACTCGGAGTACAGAGACAAGATGTCAATCGTCAGCCGGGTTACCCAATAGATTTGGTATATTCGCACCTGCCTATTCTATGCATCGCCTTGTACCTCTTGTGCGCATTCAATGTGGTATCATTTGCCTACATTGAGATAATTTGGGCCTTTCTGCAGAGAGCAACCCGTGGCCCCGCCACTACGGCTTAAAAGCCGCTGCATGCATGCAAAGAGGATGGAGGATGTCCATTGCTCCCTATCTAGTTCTCACCCGTGACGATGACTCAGAGGATAATACAGGAGTGCAATGACTCAAACTCAAGCCACCATGGCTATTCAAAGAAACAGATGATCGCAATGGATCGAAGAAGGGATACCATGTTCAACCTTCTCAATAATTCCAGAAAAACGACCAACGACCCAACGGATCCACAAGGGATGTCAATGTCGTCCTTATCAATTCAAGGAGGTGACATTTTTTATTCGTTTTCTTTTCATTAGTTCACATGGATAGTGTAACTACGCTCCACATCCCCCGTTCTCTTTTTATTAATCATTTAGCGGTCGCTTTCATTCATTTTTCGTGAGGGTATATACATTATAAAGGTGCATTTTAGCTCATTTCAACCCCAAATACTCTACCATATGTCAAACGTGATCGTATATGCATGTTTGATGTTATATTTCCATGCGTATTGGTTATATATCTCAAATACGCACTTAGGTTTAAGGTTCGATGCATGAATTTACTGTTTTCTTGACTCAAGGCCGTCGCGGGCGCGACCCCTTGTCGCGGGCGCGACGCCCTGTGCAGCCGAAATCCGATTTTTCCTTCCTCGCGGGCGCGATCCAGGATGGTCGCGGCAGCGACTGTTCACTGCCCAGAATCTGAAGGAAACTCTCTATTCGATACCGGATCCCTCAATTCACACCACAATGCATCCAAACCATTTTATATACATCAAACACAGGATAAACACATCCCACACATGCACGGACGTGTTTAAATCCTGTGAACGAATAAATGAGGTGTATCGGACGAGTGAGGTTACCTCGAACACGTATGATTTCCTTAAACACACGATCACACGGATGAATCCGTTGATGCTCTTATTCCTGTCCGTGATGTTGCTGGAGTTGCTGCGGTTGCTATCCTTAGCCTTGTGGTGTCGTGATGGTGATGAAAATGATGACGGCGAAGATGTGATGATGAGATGATGTTGAAGACGATGATGATGGTCGGTGATGATGATTGATACATTGGCAGTGATGGTGACGGCTGACGGTTGGTGTTAATGGCGGCAGAGGGTGAAGAGTGTGATGGTGTGAGTGATGAAGGGAAAGGTGAGGGGAGTGGAAGACAGTGGAAGTGGGAGTGGAGTGGGAGAAGTGGAGGTAGGTGAGGGTGTGGGGAAAAATACCCTGTGTCGTCCCACGATACGTCTCGTTCAGTCCTCTTTTTACCCAAATTTCGCAATATTAATCCATTGATAATTTATTTGTATCGAGAGATTTATCCTATATACGAAAATATGACCTCCTGAGTCATAATTTATTATTTGTGGGATTACAATCGCTAGCCATAGCTGGCAACGTTTATAACATTATAACGTTGTAACGCTATTCGTTTGCAATATTTATTGGCACGTTCGACTAATCAATCCAAAATATTCCATCGTCATATTTGATTTAATAATCAAATATTTTCTTAGATTTAAATATATAACCTTTAAGCATGATTTATTTTAAAATGTAACGTTATATATTCATTTTAACACTTCCAAAATTCTCAAATATTACAGAAGGAGAAAAACTCAGGTTTCTTGCCTTCTATCTGATTCTGATGAGTGCATCTCTGAGGTATAGGGGAGCTTTGAGGTATGCACAGGGGAGCGAATCTTTAGCTCCCCCGGGTGGCAAAAAGTAACGCACTCGAGGATGAAGTCATCACGCTAAAAGCAATTTATGGAACATTGGTCGAGGCGGCTCTCGTGCTGCCAAACGTTTATAGTTGGCCAAGGGGTTCGAGCTTTGATCGATGAGGCAGGCGCTACAGGGGGTCCCTCGACCTCTTCCTCATCCCCCATCTCGTTATCATCATCTCCCTCTGCCTCGTCCACACACCGAAGGACCTCGGAGACCAGAGATTGAGCCCGATGACGGGGGTTCGAAGTCTGTTGAGGATTTTGATTGACAAAACCCACAGAACGCCCTCTAGTCGAAGGCCCTTCGACCTTACCCTCTTCATCTTCTCCCTCTTCCTTATTGCGAATGAGACAACCCTCAGATTTGTGGGGCCCGTACCATCAAACCCTAAGGCAGCCCTTAGGTCCAAAAGCTTCTTCTTAACTACAGGAGGGAACCTTCGACCCGTAATATCAAGGTTAGAGGACATAGGCATGTCGGCCATACCCTTATTCTCGATACTGGTCGTATCAACCCCTCCAAGTCCAAGTCATCAAAAAACCATCCATTTTCTTAAGCATGAGATTCAAGCATTAGAATCGTGAGAAGAAGTTGAGAAATTTACGGGGTTGTTTTGGTGGCTTTGGTGCTAGAGAAAGAACAGATGTAGAGAGAAGACGGTGAAAGGGAAATATCTTCCTAAATGGCCAACTCTTTATATCGACACACTACAAAAGAGGCCTAATTTGAGATCGAAATCTCAGGACGGTCGCAAATAAATCTTAGTGACCGAACTTCAAAAACAATCGCCAATCAGTGATGGTTTTGGTTGCTAAATGCATCGGGCTCAGATTAAGGAACGAAACGATAACTAAATTTATTTAACCTAGCCCGTTAATGTCCCATTTCTCTTCCCCTTCTTCTTCTTCCCCAAAGTTTCCCCTTACTCACTCCTCTCCGACGACCTCCCCCATACTCCTGCAACCTCTTCATCACCACGTCAACCACCTCTCCATCCCATTGTCCCTTTCCACCCGGTGAGATTCAGCGCGCTCCAACAACATCAAACGAGTGCCGACCATCCTAAATCTCCCAAACCCTAACCCAAAACCATTGTTGCAATTGTATTAATTTATAAACCCTAATCTCTAATTTGATTTGAACTTGTCGTAATGAAACTAGTGATTGGCTTTGATGATTTGGTTGGTTGATGAATATGTAAAAAAAAATAGTGAAGTTTTTGTGATTAGGCTTGTATGGATTTATGTTTTAGTATGGTTTGGTTGGAATATGTGTGTTGGAATATTGTTTATATGGGTATCATCTGCGGCGTGTGATATGATATGCTATTTGTATATGTGAACGTTTCGATTCCTTGAGTATTGAGTTTTTGAAGTGAGTGATCACTTGATGAGAAGGTTTAGGATTAGTTGGATGAGACTCTATGTGGTTATGGAATTGTGTGATATGATATGAACGTAGAATCACAAATTGGATGATTTGATTGTTAGAAGCTGACGGAGTTCAATCAATGGTTTTTTCTAAATCATTGTCAAATTGAAATGGAGATCGATAAAAAGGTGTTTGCTTTATGCTAGATGTATGCAAGTTATGAGTCTCCTGCATAATTTTCCTAAGTCCGAGTTAGCGAAAAAAAGAAACAAAGTTTGTTAGTTAAAAAATAGTAAAATTTGTTAGTGAAAAAAATAAATTAGTTTGATAGATTGTATTTGTAGTTAATTGAAAAAAAAATTTGTCTAGTTCAAATATTGATAGCTGATTAAAAAAAAGTAGCAAAGTGTTTTTAAATTAAAAAAAATATATTTATAGCTAATTGATTGATGTATTTGTATGACTTTCTATTTTTTTTTTTTTCATGAACTAAAAACTACTCAAACACTTAGAACTTGATTCCACTGGTGATGCTTGGCGAAGTTTTTGCTTTAAAACTTAGCTGTGTTGATTTCGCTGTTTGTGGATAGAATAATGATTTCGGATTTGTCATGGATGTATGATAGATCTTCGATGTATGAACGACTAGTCGACAGATTTTTTCAGTGAGAAGTATGCTCGGAATGTCGACAAATTTTTAAAGTTTACACTTCAATGTCAATCGTTCAATAATCCTGTATACTTGAAGTGTCCATATGTGAAGTGTTGGAATAAGGACTATCAATTGGTTGATGTCGTGAGGATGTATTTGTACCAGTCCGGTTGAACTCCATTTCAAATACCTTCATGGGGAGTTTGAAGAGGGTGAATCACTGAGAATGACGGAGCTGAATCCCTATGAGAACATGATGGCACATGGTTTTGGGCGTCCTAACTTCGAGAGCATGGTAAAGAATAGGAATGATTTTGAGAACCATCCATCGCCTGGTTCTAGAGAGTTCTTTGGCATGTTGAATGCAACACGGGAGCCGTTGTATCCCGGTTGCAAACTCTACCCGCTGGAGGCCCCGTCTAGGTTATTGAACATCAAATGTAAATACAACATATCTCACAGAACAACGAATGCCATTGCGGCAATCATGTTGTACTCGACTAACATGTTGATGAGAGGTATTCAACTTTCTATTCAGAAGATAGATGTTTGTCCCTAAGGTTGGATATTATTTTGGAAGGGGATGCAAGCATAGAGTCATATTTTGTTAGCGGGGCCTCTCAATACAAGGAAAAGTAGAACGGAAAGAAACGTGTTGCTCTAAATATATTGAGATATTTTTCAATAACTCTGAGACTCCAACGATTGTATGCAACTAAGAACAGTGCGAGGTGATGTCTTGGCATTCCACCAACCATTTTTTTATATATCTATTTTTATTCAACAATTCTTGTATGTTATGTGTTTCACGTTTGATCATCATAGCGTGGTGTCGAGCTTCTCTATTTCCTTTGAGAGCTGTTATCATGGGACATGGACATGTTGAAAGAACGTGTCTGGTTGGACGAGGGAGAGGATATGGGGTTTGTTTACAGTAAGTATAACATCTCTTTGAATTTTTTAAAATTGATTTTAGTTAATTCATATTTTATTAACATCTGTTTGATTTTAAATGTGTGTAGGATCCTTTTGGGTAGAGACACGAGCTCACAGAGCGTGTGAGGGTGGAGTGAGGGCGACTACGAGGAAGTGGTCAAGGGCATCATATACAAGGCAAGACAAGCCGTTCAGAATGAGGGATCATCACTTGGGTTGATGACACATCGCTTTGAAAGTTGAATATCAAGTGGAACTCTAAGAAGTTAAAAGATTAATCCCAACAAGCACTGGAAAACAGAAGTAAAGGGATAGAGAAACACTCATAAGAAAGTGTGTCTATGGTCTCAGCTTGGCCTTCTCGATGTACTATCCTCAAACGGTTTATTCCTCAGCCAGCAAAGTCTCCACATCCGTCGATCACTCTCAGATGAAGGCGCTTCAGGACGAGGTAACAGCAAAGGATGCACAGATAATGCAACAGTGCGGGAGGAATGCTTTTGATCTCCTCCCGACGATCTTCATGATCCACCCTCAGTTCCACCTCCCAGAAAGTAGGTTATGAAATTTTAGATTGTGTACTTTTGTATGAAAATCGTATTTCATGTGTTTGATAATACATTTCCGGATGGAAGACTTTGATGAAAATTTTGAATATGTTTAAAGATTTTTTAGGGTTATGCACTTTGTGTTTTGTTGATATTGGTTAAGTGGAGTGTGGTGTGGTCACTGGGATCAATGCTGGATGTGTATCGGATGGGACTCGTGTGGATTGGATGTGTATCGGATACGATCCATGTGCATTTGTATGTATATAGCGGGATATGAGCAAAATCTTTTTTTCTTGAAACCTATAAAACAAGTTTAGCAACCGAATTAATCGCAAATCAATGATCGAAATGGTCATAAACTTTTGCTATCGTTTCGGTCGTTATTTAGCTTGTGGAGAAATTTCGGTTACAGATTTAGAGACCGTTTAGCATTCGATCGTTAATTTACGACTGTTTCGACCGTAAATTAATTTAATGATCAGGCTTTTTACGACGATCACTCTTAGCTGCTGTTTTTCAATCGCAAAACCGATTTTGCGATCCAAAATCCTGTATAACGATCAAAAATTTTTTCCGCTAAAAGCATCACATTTTGTAGTAGCAGGGTCGAATAGAAGAAGGATTGCATGAAGGGATTATATCCCTCGAACAAATAACATGACGACACATATAGGATAACATTCAGGGTGGCCCTGCCACGGTCCAACAACTGGCTAGGGGACAGGGGAGACGAATTATGCTTGAAAGCCACTACTTCCATTATGAGGGGAATGAACCGTCCTCGGGAGTTACAATCATCATTACCGTTGGCGACTTACCTAATTAATGATATCAATCACATAACTGCAACCTTTCGATTGTCAGGATTCACAAAGGGAATTCCAAAAGCTCAAAGTGTGCATGAACCAAAAAGGTTCGACCTCGAACTCTTTAACCATAAAGATCGAAGGTGGTCCAAAAAGGGACAAAAAACCCAGAACGGATACAAAACAAATGGGTTCGACCTCAAATCCTTTGACCGAAAAGATCGAAAGAAGGCCCAAAAGGCCAAAAGCCTGGATTGGGAGCAAATCAAATAGGTTCGACCTTGAATCCTTTGACCATAAAGGTCAAAGAAATCCATGAGAGAATTAAAGCCTTAAAAAGATCCCTGACATCGGCCCAAGATCATAACCGCCCAAGACTTAGAGGACAACTGATGACATAACGGTGAAACCATCCCTTAAAAAGGGGTTTGACCCTACAATTGACCCACCTTTGACCAGTTCAGCAAGGGTCATAAGGGCTAAGGCCTAAGTAGGGAGGAAAGCCCACCCAAGTGCTGAAACCTCTATAAAAGATTAGGACACATTCTCCCACAATGTATGATTCTCTCATTTACTCCACCATCATAAGTACCGTGGAATCCTCTCCTAAGAAACTCTCTCCCGTATTCACTGACTTGAGCGTCGGAGCAGGTGTTCAAGATAGATAACTTGGGCCCTCGACTAATGACGTCTGTCTGTCATTTGAGTGGCATGCAACAAAGAACAAGCACCCCCAGATAACCCCGACAGACCCACCTCGAGCCTTCGAGTTGTACATTGAAGCTTGACCTCCACACAAGAACTTCAACAAACAAACATATTCTACCATTAATCCGTCACTAAATGATATTAGCAATGCATTTTATTTTTATTTTTTTATTTTGGTGTGGTGTCACTAAACTTACACTGCATGTACTCGGTCTTTGTTCGACTTAGCCTAAAACCTTTTACCTCCAACTTTTCACGTAATCTCTCTAACTTAGCATTAACCCATTTCCTCGTCTTATCAATTAAGACAATATCATCTGCAAACAACATGCACCAAAGCACCTCATCCTAAATATTCTTCGTCTACTCCTCCATGGCTATCGCAGCGAGGAAAGGAGTGAGAGCAGACCCTTGGTGAAGCCTTATCTTAATAGGAAAGAGTTCCTTCACTCCATGATCGCTCCTTACACATGTTGATGCTCCATCATAAGTGTCTCTAATTAATCTAATATACATTGATGACGCTCATTTGCTACTCAAAAAATCCCATAAAACATCACGAGGAACTCTATCGTACGCCTTCTCAAGATCAATTAAAACTAAGTGAAGATTTTTTCGATGAACCCTATGTTTTTCCACTAGCCTTAAAAAATGTTATCACCTTCATAGTAGATCTTCTCAACATAAAATCAAACTGATTAAGCCTAATCTGAATCGTCTCTTGTAATCTCCGCTCCAATACTCTTCCCAGGGTTTCATCATGTGACTCAATAACTTAATACCCCTATAGTTGTTACAACATTGAATGTCACATTTCTTCTTAGAAGGGGTACTGTCACATTACTCCTCCATTCACCTGCCATCTTGTCAGTCTTTAAAATAATCGTATCAATCAAACGATTTCTTTCTTTTAAAGACACTCTCAGGCTTCGATAGGGATACTATCTGACCCCTCTGTCTTTCTGTTCCCCATCATTTGCATCGTTTCTTTAACTTTTACTACATAATTAAAACACGAAACTCTTTAAAGAATAGATAAGATTGAAACAATAATATCAATCTTAATTGTTTTATTTTTTCCTTTGGTGTGAAGATATCTATTGTTACGTTTATCATGGAATAATTTATAAGATAAATTAATGATCTAATCTCAATCTTTTTATTCAGATAATCTCAATCCTTTTATTCAGATCTTAATCGTTACTACATTATGTAAGTTGCGGAGTCTCTAAGCCGAAAGTAAAAACTCAAAAACACTCTCTACACATTAGCCCTCAACAAAGGTCACACTTACCCACAACCCACAACCCACAACCCACGACCCAGACCAAAGCCAAAAGCAGCCACCAAAACTTCCCCTCACCACCACCGCGATGTCCCCGCCGGCGCCGCCACGCAAACCCTCCGCCGCCCCATCCTCCTCCACCGCCGCCCCCTCTCCCAACCCTTCCATCAAGGTAACAGAATCACTCCATCTCTCTCCATCTCTTCAACCCTAACGCATTGATTTGATGCGTTTTAGTGTGCGATTGATTTGGTGAATTGGCAAATTCAATGGAGTGTGGTTGATTGCTTGATTGGTGTGTTGGTGGTGGTTTTGCAGGCGCCGTTGCATCCGGATTCGTTTCTGAATGAGCTGACTACGATGTTCGAGCGGAGTACCGAGAAGGGGTCCGTCTGGGTCACCTTTAAACGATGTGAGTAATGAGTGCTTGGTTGTGAATCAGTATCTTTTGCGTTTGTGATGTGATGAATCAGTAGAATGGGTTGTGAAAGTTAGATGCTTTTTTGGGGTGTGGTTAGGGTTTGGTGTGTGATTGGTAGTGGACTGTGTTGAGATATGCCTTAGTTGGTGGTTTCTCATATCAGCTGGCGAGCAAAAGGAAGTGTAGCATGTGTGTGAATAACTTGTACCACACTAGTGTTTAGGTCTTGGGTCGAAGATGGATCAAGTTCTTTTATGTATGCTACTTAAGTTAAGTTTGGTGCTTTAAACTACCTTGTTGGTCTCTTCCCTGATCCTTACAGTCTGTTGATTAGAGTTTGGCATGAATGCATCTTTTGGAACGGAAATTGATATCCTATGAAGGAAGAGTCGCCTCTTCTCGATGTTATAACCTTCATTGGTTAAGAATTTGTTAATTGGTAAAGAGGGAGTTAGTTATCATTGTGGGGTTTTAGGCGCAGACTAGATTGGACCAACTTGCTGGCTAAAGTAAGTAACAACCCAATAGCTCCTAACCTAATCCAAGTCGGTTCACCAAGCCACCCAAGTGTGCCAAAGTCAGTTTTTGAATTAGGAATAACATTTTCCACATCCGTGCCAGGATACTCTTGGCATATCTACTCCATGCTCTTTGAAATTGTGCGTTGGATGTATGATAATTTATGTGCAGCCAAATATTATTGATGTGATGAAATTTAGCTGTGTCCAGCTGAGCTAATGTCTGGTGTTGCAGTTTGGAGTTGTTATTATAGGTAGTATCATGATGTTTGGGAGTTTATTCATACATTGCTGATTATCATTTGGATTCTCGCAAAATCATTGGGTAAGTATGATGCTATCTTCAGATATATGCTAAGATTTTTTAGTGTGTAAGAACTCGAGCCGTTCTGGATTCCGTCAAGTGTACTGACTGAAGTACTGTGAACATTAAATCATTTGAGTGTCGTATTGAAGTCATTGGGTAATATTTTGTGATGTTAATGGATGATGGGATGCTCAGTGTTCTTGTTCTTTAATCTCAACCCATGGCATTGCACATGTGGAATTGTATGCTAAATTTTCTTCGCTTTAGAAATATTTATGACCTGGACTCTACTTTTTGCTTGGCAACCTTGGTTGCAGCATCTTTGAAGACGAAGGTCCAAACAAATAAGATGAAATCAGCTGGTGAAAGCATTGAGTACAAATGTCTGGTTCGTGCCACCGATGGCAAGAAGAAAATCGCCACCACGGTAATTCTCAATTCTTTTCCTTCTTACCTTCTCTCCCTGTCACGGTTTCTACTTGTTTTTATTTTTTATTTTTTTATTTTAAAATTGACTCTGACCTTGAAAAGCATTACCTTTGGCTTGTTGTGTATTGACTGTCTTGAGTATTGGCACTATAAAGTCTACACTTGTGGTTTTTTAGGTTGTATAAATTAGTTTCGCGCTTTTGTTTCTGAAGAGTTTTTGGTGTCTCAGAATGGTGCCAAATTCACTAAAGAGCATTAGAAAGTATGCATGGATGGCTTGTTCCATCCAAAATTTGTTATTTGAAGTTTTTCCTATTAAATTTATTGACCAAAATAAAACATTTGTCCCTGATTTTATTCAAATCATCAAGTCTTGAGTCCATGTCTTTTCCGTTATCCAGTAAATTGCAAGGTCTGTAGGTTTCATTATTCATTGTCCTGATTGTATTAAACCTTCACTTTGTTGTTGTGCTTCCATTCAGAAATTCTACCATTTGTCCCCCCTCCACATTCTAGCCCACGTGCATCTAAGAAAGTTTGGCCATTGTCCTAGTCGGTTGTGTTTGAGCCTTTGAGGAATGGTGCTATTTTTCTCTGATTCTTTGGTGCCATATAAGAAAGTTTTTCTTAATGGACATAATGTCGTTATCAGCCAGCCAATAGTACTTCTATTATCATCACACTATTTCTCTGGTGATGTTTCACATGATTTTTTTTGTTTGTGTGCGTCTTATGGAGTCATGCTTAATAGCAATTGCTAGTAACATGATGTCTAACTTGATCCTGTTTGATGTCCAGTTTCTGATGTTGCTCTAGTTCAGTGAAGCATGCTTGTATTAAATATGTGTACACATGATTATACAATTTACTGGTCTTCTCAACAGGTCGGTGTAAAGGATCATCAGCGCTTTCAAGCTTCATATGCCACCGTCTTGAAGGCTCACATGACTGTGCTGAAGAAACGGGAGAGGAAAGACCGGAAAAAGGTTACAGATGCGGATAAGAAGCCAGCCCCTAAGAAGAAGAAATCTTCTGCTCCTAAAGCTTCCAAAGAGAGCTCCTGATTCTCCTTCCTCTCGAAGAACGAAGGGCTTTCTATATTTACATTTATCCCATGGGTCGAGCTAGACAGAAAATGTTATAGGGTAGCACTGTATCAATTTTGTACAAGTCAATCGATTTCTTTTGTTTTTTAATGGATCGGCACAAGTTGTGGATTGTTTTTAGCATTTTGCTATGACTGTTCGTGCAATGGTTCACATGATTAGCAGAGATATTTATAAAATGATACAAGATGACACTGCCTCTGATGTCGTGTGCTTCTTCTTTCAATCTCATCGTCTGAGATTGGAGTTTGGTATAGATGGATTCGAGTATACATGGACGATATGTGGATTATTCCTACTATTGGTGAACCCATGGCCCTTGCTTAACAAACATTATATTATACGCTTCCAGGCTCCATGGAAGGTAACGACTATCACCTCAAAGTGTATCCAGGAATTGTTCAAGTATCGGAATAGATGGATTAGAAATAGATTTTTCAAATTCCTTCTGCATCATAGAACTGTAGTGGACTGTTTTGTTGCATCAGGAGGCGGCTGCTTTTGGCATTGCGCATTTGGTTGCGTCAAGATCAATTTGTGATTGAATACCCTTGAATTTTTTTCCACCAAATACCAATCATGCCAATCTCACAAAAAGGCCGACCCATGTTTAAACCAAAGATAGGAAGCAATTCATCACCTATCATACAGAATCCCCGAAATACGGCAAAATGGAAGCTCAAGCATGACTAAGAGAAATGTGACTCAAGATTAGACAAAAATGATTAACATAGGAACCAGCAGAATCGAACTGATGATCACGTGTTTCTACTTCTTCAACTCTATGCTACGGGTTTGTACCGTATTTTTCCCGCCTGGGTCTTCCCTTGAGGATTTCCCTCTCAAAACACTTCCGTACTCGCATCCTCCTCCTCCTCCTCAGCATCCTCGTCTTTGGGATCCTGTTTGTTCATGGCCTCAATCAGACGATTCGTCATCCTCCCCATCTTGCTCCGCTCGCCTTGCTTCCACCTTTTCCCTCCTCAACTCCTCTAGGGTTCGGTTTAGTTCCTCTAGGATTCGGTTTAGTCCGAATATTTTTCCCCACCCAGAACCTGCATTGACGACTGTTTCTTTGACATCTTGAGGACCCATGCCATCGTTATTGAGATCCTCATCATCACTGTTGTCAGCGTCATCATCCTTGTCTCCAGAACCCTTCTCCTCTGACTTCTTGCGCCCTAACTCATCATCTTCATCTTCGGAATCCTCGTCCTCCTCTGCGAATTTTGTGGGTTCTGACTCCTTGTCTTCGATGTTATCTAAGCCCATTGCCTCACTTAGACGAGCCGTCATCCTCCCTCCGAAAAAGCGATACAGGACATAATCTCTTGCCACTTTAAGTGGCGCTGTTCCCTTTAAAAAGATCCAATACTGCACAAGCAACATCCAACTAAACCATTAGCATACAAATTCAGGCCAACTCGTTTCTAAAGAAAGTTCCTCACCGGCAAACAACAAGAACCAAGCATTTGCTTGTTCGAGACAAGGGCAAATCTACTACCAGGCAAGCTTATTAAGTTCTACTTCTGTTCGCGAGACCTATCGACTAGTCATCAAGTTATCTTGTTAAAGTTGCCACCAGTCAGAATTGGTAGCCATAGAACATATAATGAAACAAGAACATTACTCAAATGATAAAAAAAAATACCTAATGTAGACCAAACAACCTACTTGCACCAACGCCAACAAAAATAATCACGTAATCTCAAATGTATGTAACATATGCCCGTATACTCCCTAATCTACTCATGTATTGCTTGGCATGGTACCATGTCGCCAAGTCAAGTAGCTATTTGGATACTTGAAATCCAAGTCGCAGTACTAGGCACAGTCAAGCAAGGTCCAAGACAGAATGCAGTCTCGAAAATTATTGACTAAAGATCCACATGACAACTACGTTAGCAGGAGTCGTTCATTGTGATGAAGCAACCCAAGAATTCAAGATTCGATGCCTTTTGACTTGTAGCCACTTTGATGCTAAGTAGCTAAATTAAAATGTATTTCTATGCGATGCATTGCAAGAGTGAGCTTGAAACAGATGGTATAGAAGAAAGAAGCTTACAAAAACGATAAGGGCAGTTGTTGCTAGAAAAGTTTGCAGCATGTCGTCTAAGAAGTCTTTGATCATTTCACCACCTGGTCGACCAAAACCACCACCACCACCAAAATCACCACCACCGCCAAAACCCCCACGGCCGCCTCCTCCTCTTGGTCGATTTCCTCCAAATCTTCCACCACCGTCGCCAAAATCATCATCATCACCACTACTTAGTCTGGCCTCCATCTCCCTCCTTAAACTCATTTCCAGAGAATCGCCATCCCCAGAAAATCCGAGCAATCCAGAATCTTTCATTCTAGCACCCTAAACAGTAATCACAACCCACAGTCAAATTATAAATACAAGAAAACTTAGGAAGCAACTGAAAACATGCAAGGTTTCATGCTAAACGCCAAATGCTCTCAAAAACTAAGCTGACAAAAAATATGAACACTTCTCAGATGATAAGGTTGTCATTACCTGCCGATCATCGAATTCATCATAGGACATGTCTTTCTCAAAAGCTCTACAAACATCCATGCAGCATTCCTTATGTTTTGGCACATTTATTGCCATTTTTGGGAGCGATCTAGAGGGTCGGTAGGCATATGAAACACGAAAAGGTGGCAGACTCGTTTGTCTGAAGACAGGACCAACTGTCTTCACCTTCAAAGGTGGCAATGAAGAAGCAGTTTGGAGGCTTTGGAGGCAGTACATCTTGTGAGATGCTCAACACCTCATTCGTCAAAACCACACTGAAACTTTTCAAGCTCCTTAAGCACCCTGCACACGTGATATCAGCAAAAATCTAAGTAAAGGGCCAACATTCTGTCGGCAATTCTTGCTAGCCACCACATCAAAATTAAGGGAAAAATTCATGGTTGATGGAGAAAAAAAATGCATGGAACTGCACAAATACTATAAATTGTGTCCCCTATTGCATTCTCTTATGTGGTTTAGGAGGAGTTGGCTCATCTAAGATAAACACCATATCCAGAGTCTCAAAATATAAAAAGATCATAGCAGAAATATATCTCAAACAACGTAACAAGTATGCCACTGAGCTTCTTATCATCACGGTTGATGGTACCATAGTTTGTACGTAAATCTCTCTTCCCAATCAGCAAAAGTGACATAAAAATGTGAAAATTGATGCTTCTTCAAAGTGATTCATCAACCAGGACCATATAGTTACAAGTTCAACATAAACATTTGGTCGTGTGACATTTTTCTTGAGACTTTAAAGCAACACACAGAAGACAGATTGCATGTCCTTATGCAAAGATTAAACCCTCTCAAGCTCCTAGCTCATTAAAATTAAAGGAACTTTCTGAGCAATTACTTAAATACAGTCGTTTAAAAACTAGCTTTCTCATCTTCCATACACTCCAAGATATGTTGATTTGAACCCAATAATTACTGGATGAGAACCCAAGTAACTCAGGAAAGTGTTTATTCGTAACATTGCCCAGTATAATCAAGCTCAAGCCCCAATATGGATCTAATCATCCAACCAATGCAGCCTTGATAACTTCTATAAACACATTCCCCACTAAAGGATGCTCACATCCAGTGCAAGGCCAAAGAACTCCTTCTCATGAATAACCTTATCCACTCTGCATCACACAAAGCCCCAAACGGACCATAACACATACATACTGAACCTCCTACAAGCGGCATCCAAGATTAGAACCAGTCATCCGAGTCCAAACTGCTTTCACAGATCTTGCCAACAAGTTAGTCCATCTACAATCCTTTTCCCAATCCCAAACTCCAACAATCACTTTCATGTACTTGTTACAATGCTCTCAAAATCATCCAAACCACCCTCTCAAACCCAATAAACAAGATGCAATCGGCCATATATTCGCTACCAAAACTCCAGGACCACGCCACATAAAATTTCTAGCTTAAACCCTAGCCAAAACCCTTTTGCTCCATCATCACACATCAAGCCACCGCAACCTCGCCCTAGCACATCCCGTATCTCCTACCAACAAGCCAGCATTCCCAAATTGACATCACCTAGTTCACCACATACACCAGAACAAAAACAAAATCAAAAAAGCCGTTCCCTTTTCCTAGGGTTTTGCCCGAAAGTGCCCGATTTCTTCCAATCGAGCCAAATCAGAAAACCCATTTCTGTTCTGGCAAAAGGGTACCCATTTCCATATGGGTCACAAGTCACAACCAAATGATGGGGATACTATTTGAAGCCCTAATCGAACAAGCTTTTTTGGGTCAGTGATAGAGTGACGATTCGGTTGAAACCAAAGGGAGTTGTTGTAGTCAAAAGAGGGAGTGTTTGGGGAGAAGAAATGGGCGGAGAACTGACCTGAATACAGAGCCGCGGCGGCGGCGGAGAAGAGGTTCGCAAGGTATGATGGTTGGAGATAAACTGAATGAATATGACACTATTATAAGGAAACAAAAAATCCCTCTTGTATTATGGTAACCCACGGTAGCATAAAAAGATTACATTAACATTAAAAATATATCGAGATAAATTTTAATAAATATCATAAAATGATTGAAAATTATTATTTTCAGGTTTTTTTTTGTGTAAAATATTAGAGACTATTTTATATGTTTACATGAAGTTCCCGATATCGATGAATTCAATGCATCCTTCTATCAGCGATGTTGGCCAGTTATGTCTCAGTCATTCCTGATTTTCATCAAATCTCTCTTTAATACTAGGTCTATTCCGGAGAAGCTCGGTGATGTGCTTATTTCTCTGATTCCTAAAGTGGAAGCACCGATTTCGATCAAGAATTTCCGTCCCATCAATTTATGCAAGGTCACGTGTAAAGTGGTGACGAAGATCATTGTCAATGGACTTAACCCCTATCTTCCATCACTGATTGCCCCAAATCAGAGCAGCTTCATTCCTGAAAGACAAATAGCCGATAATATTGTTGTAATACAAGAAGTATTTCACTCTATGGGGCGGCTTAGAGGAAAACGAGGAGTGGCTGTGCTTAAACTAGACCTTGAAAAGGCTTATGATCGACTTGAGTGGAACTTCATTAGAGATACTCTTGAAGAAGTCGGCATTCCTTCAAATCTGATTAAACTCATCATGCAGTGTAATAGTTGTAGGAATATGACAGTTCTTTGGAACGGAGGAATGACACCGACTTTCAAACCATCAAGAGGCATTCGACGGGGATCTCCTCTTTCACCCTACATCTTTGTTTTATGCAAGGACCGACTTGGGCATCGTATCTTTAGAGCTGTGATGGACGGATCATGGGCTCCTGTTCGCCTAAGGCAAAATGGGCCAGCTTTGTGTCACGGGATTAGATTTTCGCTACCCGTGCGGCACTCAAGTTACTCATTCCTTTGCTTGAGCTCAGCCTACTCGTCATCGAAAGGTGATGTTTGTGAACGCTAAGAGAGTTTGGACTTGGAAAGAAGCTTGTATTGAGAACGCTTGAGAGCTTACAAAGTTTTGAGAGTTTACAAGAATGTGGAATGAGTTAGGGATGAGATGAGATGAGATGCCTTGGTCAAAGACCTCATCTCTATATATACTACTCTATGGAGAGTTCTAGATTTGATATCTAGACTCTTCCACACTCTTCTTCTCCTAAGAATATACAAGAGTTTTCTAGACTCTTCTCTTATGTACAAGAATTCTCTAGAAAACTCTACCCAACTCTAGAGAATTCTAGAGTATTCCGGAGAACCCTAGAGTTCTCAAGAAAACTCTAAAAAAGTATGGAATTGTCTAGAAAAATGTGGAGAACTCTAGACAATTCCTCAATACGAAACTCATAAATTAGCCCGTCCGTGACATTTGTCACATCTATTTTTTGCAGATGACTTGGTTCTCATGGGCGATGCGACTCCGAATCAAATTGAAGTGATGCGCACAAGTGTTAGTGAATTCTGGTTGCAATCAGGTCAACGGGTTAATTATAC
The DNA here is from genome assembly GCA_035668315.1 of Drosera spatulata. Lineage (NCBI taxonomy): Eukaryota > Viridiplantae > Streptophyta > Magnoliopsida > Caryophyllales > Droseraceae > Drosera > Drosera spatulata. The sequence continues at coordinate 33,441 of JAOVYX010000804.1, forward strand.
GAAGTCTCGCCTAGCTTGCTCGCTTAACGTCTCAAACTCTATTGTTAATGAGCTCAGCTCGTTAATAGGAGTACCATGGGACCATGATTTAGAAAGATACTTGGGGACTCGAGTGATACAAGGACGTGTTGGACGTAACCATAGTTCATTTGAGAAAATGAACAAAAGACTCGCATGGCAATCCAAACAACTTGCCTTTGTTGTAAGAGTAAGTTTAGTCAAATCCGTGCTGAACTCTACACCATTATTTATAATGCAGACCTCTCTTTTTCCACAAGCAGTGTGTGAAGATATTGATAAGAAATACAGAGATTTTCTTTGGAGTAGTTCAGAGCATGTAAAGTTTCATAAAATTTCAATCAAATAAATATAATAATTATGATCAAATAATAGTTTGAAAATTAATAACGTAACGAATATATGTATTTTCTCTTTTGTAGTAAATTAAAAGTACAAAACGAATCTCGTTTCAAAGTTTTGAGACGTAACGTTACGGTCATAACTTTAAAATTTGTGACGAAGTTGAGATAACTTTTGTCGCGAAAAAATTTAAAAAGTTATATGTTAATTAATAACATGATTTTTCGAGCGTGGTGGTAAAATTTGAGCGAAGACTGTGGGAGATATGAGATTAGCTGGTCCTACAATTAAACGAAACGGGGATGTTTTTTTGAATTACCCCACTAACTCTTCTTTCCTTCTCTTTTCCTCCCACTACACCCACTCCACCACCAAACCCACTACACCTAACTCTTCTACTAAGCCCACTACACCCACTCCACCACCAAACCCACTATACCCACTCCACTACCAAGCCTATCACTTCTCCACCCAACATCAACACCAAGACTCCCTCACTCTACTCTTCACTTCCCTCTCTTCTTCCTCTTGTTCTCTCTTCTCCTTATTTTTCTTTTGGCTCAAGTAACACAATAAGGTGGTAGAGAAGGTAAAGATGCAGGGAGGATCATCATCATAGGAAGGAGAATAGACCGGGAGAGGGGGATACGAGCCACAAAACAAGGAAGAGTGAAATTGAGCTAACCATACCAAGTCAAACTCGGCTCAAAACCGTTTTAACAAGAGGGTAAGCGCTGCGACTCTCATAGCTTAGTCTCATACAATCCATTTGTAGCTAATAACAAAAGAAACGGTAAGGAAAACAAGCCACGGATGGTTGAAATGCGTTTACGAGATAAAAGACGAGTTATATATGCTCGTGAGACCCGAAAACCTATGATTTTATGTATAAAACAAGCCTAAAATTGAACAAACATGACAAGAACTAAATAAATGTTATGTTTGTGAAGTTTTAGATCATTTGGGATTGAATTGATTGGATAAAACATGAAAAATTAGCAAACCAACCATACCAGTTTCTGGACAGCTTTGATGTTCGACATTAGAACGCGTTTTGACCCTAGTTAGACCCTGATTCAACAAATGAGTCTTAAAACAAAGTTGTAGAGAACTTTCTGACGTTTTCAATGAATCAAGAATCAATCAATTGGTTAAGAAACGAGGAAGTTATGCGCATTTGAAGTCAGCCCAGAAAATCTGGAAAAATTGTTGAAGCTTCGGGGTATTTTTACCACCATTGAGAGAAAGTATTCTTTTTTCTTAGAGATTTTATGAAAAATTATAAACTCTTTAATAAAAAATTATATTTATATATGTTGAATCCTCATATGTTTAGTTTCTATAAAAGTTAATAAATCATGATTCAGAGATGAGAATCGTATATTATAAATCAAAACGTACGGATACGTTAATCTGTAAAAACTGGTTACAGAGATGAATTTGTTGCTTTATATAAAATTATATAGGAAGTTTTAAAAGACAAACCTTATATCAATGAAAAGATATGGAAGTCTAGTTTCTAGAACAATTTACTAATAATTAAGTTATGAGCTAATTATGAAATAAAGTCAAACTGTCTAAATTAGCAGAAAATATAAACTTGAACTAATTAACTGCTACTATTAATAACGTGTTATTATAAAACTTTATGTCATTGAAAAAATCATGAAGTCTAGTTTTTGTTGAATTTTACGGAATAATGTTTAGAATTGTATACAATAAGTTATAGATTTAAATACAATGAAAGGTCAAGATGGACAGAATGTAGGATACTCGTTCACTTCAAAGGGAGGAACGTTCATTCCAGACACCGAGACACCCGTTGTAGAGGTCGAGATATCCGACTTAGAGGTCGGGATGTCTTCTCAGAACCTTTTAGACCGAGAATGATCGTTTTGATCCTAAACCAACTCCAAACACTCACAATTAGTATAAATGATTTTGCATGAAGTATGAATAAACATGTTTAACACCGTAACGCGAATAAACAAATATACTAATATGTGAATCATATCATGATATAGGACTTGGAGATTCCATCCGTTGAGACGTAAAGAACAAGTTGAGCGTGCGTGTGAGAAAATTACAATAAGAAGGTAACGTTTAGATTTCTGGTCTGGATGACGATACATGTTAATATACTAGTTGTATATTAACGCGTGATGGGTAGTTTTGCCCTGTGCGCTGTGTGATGTTGTGCTGTGTTATGTTTGCATTTCTGTGTTATTGTATGATGGTGTGGTAGCACTTGTAGCTTATCGCAGTTCATGATAACATAACATTGATAGTCCTAATGCTAGGGTTTGGGTAGGTTTTTTTCCGTTAACCCTGTACGATATATGGATGTGATAAAGACAAGTGTTAGGTTTACAAGGTTTGGCACACGATAATGAACAAAAGGTTAGGTTAATACAGATTAATCCTATAAATGATGTCATGTTAAAGATGAACATGCAAAATAGGAATGAATTCATGAGAACTGAGGTTAAACTCCGAGTTTGTTAATCGTACTGAATTGTTACACAGTGACTTGGGGAAGATGTCAGGTTAAACTGTACAGGGATGAGTAGTTGCGACTAATCATCTTATACGTGTAGAAAATCCTGTGAGGTTGTCAGGTTATGGGATATCTCGCTGCAGGAGACCCTTGGGCGTCGTTTCAGGTTGATCCCCTGTTTCGAGTGACCCCGGACTTTAAGCTTCTAGAAAAAGCTATGGATTTATATGTTTGGCCAAGGTCAAAGTGTTAACAAGAGGGTATTTGTGGTCTGTTATGAATGTTAATTGCATGACTGATTTTGTTGTGCTCTCAGGACAGATTGTTTTATCTTCTTTTCTTTTTGTGCCCCCTGAAAAGGGGACCGGCACGTTACTGAGCTCGTATAGCTCACGGCGTTGCTTTTCTTCTGTTTCTTGATTTCCATCTTTTCAGGTGCAAGACTTGAGGACGGATTTTGATTAAGGTATGATCATGTTTGTAATATTAATGTTAGGGACAATATTTTTAAGTTTCTACTGCTTTAATATGTAATAAATAAGTAAACTTGTGGATCTACTTTGATAATGCTTTAAGTGTATTTCCATTTAGATTTATTCTAAACCGAGTTAAGTTGAATTGCCTGGTTAGGATTTGTGAGACCCTAGCGGCAATAATGTCACGAGGGTTCTCAGAAAAGGACTTGAAAATCGGGACGTTACAGAGCAGCAACGCAATGTCCATGCAGTCGGATGGTCAACTGTTGTCTTAACAGGTCTGTGGGTGGATTAGATCTTCGAAAAGCGAGAGAGCTGAATCTAGCAGCTATGGGTAAATTGAGTTGGCGTTTGTCTACTGAAAAAGATGCTTTATGGTCTTCAGTGTTTCAACATAAATATAACATTATAGACACAATACCAGTTGATCAACCTATGGGTTCAAGCACAACAAAGGGCTTATGCAAAGGATGGAACATTATACAACGACATATTCAACACACGATTGGAGATGGACGTGACACTAGGTTCTGGCTCGACTCCTGGGTTACGTCTGTTCTTCTTCGTGAGATTGCTAATGGTGAGATTGACGAACAACTACTTAACTGTGAAGTTAGTGATCTATGGGAACCTCAAACGGGGTGGAGATGGGACTCCTTTGCATCTCTTCTATTACGAACGAGTCTGTTAATTATAAACACAAACAATAACAAGTACGCAAAATAAATGAGATAAAGTTTTTTAGTGAAAACCTTTGCGAGAAAAACCACTGGCGGTCGCCGACGACGAAGAATTCAGTAGTCATATGAGAAAATACAAAAGGAGCAATACGAGTATCAAGAACTCGTAACAAGAAATTAAACACCCTCACTCTAATGTGTTTAAAGTGTTTAATATACCAAAAGCTCCACAGCCTCTCCTTGTCCCCTTTCTTCTTCCGCCTCTCTGCCTTCTCTATTTCCTTTCTTTCTCCTTCTCTGCACTTGCACTGCGTCTTCTACCTCTGCCTCTTCTTCTTCTTCTTATATACATCATGGAAGAGCCACGGGCACCGCGTGGAGAGGAGAACACGGACACCGCGGAAGGAAAAGGCCACGAGGAGAATGAGCCACGCGGGAATGATTTGAGGCACACGTTTTCAACATCTTCTGCCTAATGAAGCGATTAAAACATATTGTCGCTATTCGTGTATGGAGTGATATGGGAATTCCAAATAGCTTAACGTGCACAGACTCAGATGACGGACGGATGTGCATAGGTTGGGCATATGAGAATGCCATGGATGCTCAGCCGAATAGCTCTAGTACAACATTTGATTTCAATCTCATTTGGAAGGTACCCGCTTCTCTATGCGTCCGATATTTTATTTGGCTTGCAGCTCATCAACGTATTATGGCTATGAGTCGATGTGTGCGGCTTGGCTTCACTTCTGTTGCGACATGTCCAGTATGTGGTGCACCAAGTGAAGATATCCTCCATGCACTTCGTGATTGTAGAGATGTTCGAGTAGTTTGGAGAACCTTGTTGCAACACCATACTGTCGTTTCTTTCTTCAACATGACACTTACAGATTGGCTTAACTCCAATCTGGAAGGCTCTGCCATTGTGAATGGAAGTTTCGAGTGTCGATCTTTATTTGTCATATCACTATGGTGGTTTTGGAAATGGCGGAATTCGATTCTCTTCAAATCATCCGTGCAGGTACCAATAAGTAAGACGAATTTTGTCTTCAACTATGCTCGTGAAGCACGGGCAGCATGTACTCGAATAAGTCACGACAAGAAAAAGATGACAGAAATCACCATATGTTGGCTACCACCATGGGACGATTGGGTTGCTTTAAATACAGATGGTTTCCTTAAGAAATGAATGCTGCAAGCTTCGGCCGGTGGAGTGTTACGAAATAGTCATGGAAATTGGATTGTAGGTTTTGCTACTAATTTAGGTTGTTGTCATGCTATGGCAGCAGAGTTGCATGCTGTTTGTCTTGGTTTGGAATATTCATGGAACTCGGGCTATCGTCGGGTACTCCTTCAAGCCGACTCGTTGACTACTACACTTTCATTGGGCCAACGTCTCTCGTCTTCGCATCCACAATACCAGCTTATCTGTCGGTGTCGTCAGTTACTAAAGAAAGAATGGGAAGTCCGTGTCCAACACATATACAGAGAAGTCAATCGGACAGAGGATTAGATGGCTTCATTTGTTTTATGTTTTCCTGTGGGATGTCATTATTTTAGTACGCCTCCTGTTGGCATCCACTTTGTGATATTTGTGGAGTTAATGGGTGTTTCATCACCTCGTCGTATTCATCAATAATATCACTTGGGCATTGGCCCCTATTTCGATGGAAAAAAGAAAAAAATATTTTTATTACGTATATTTATTGATGTAGAGTTTTATACGTATTACGAAATAATCAAATATTATTTTGTTAGAAATTATCGTGAAACAATAATATTAATTAGTTTAAGTTATGTATTTCAATACAAGACAATGACAAAAGTTTATTGGATGGTTAAGACAAAAAAAGAAAGCTTTTTAGAATTCATGATGAATAACGAAAACACAATATCAAATGTCCCGTTATTGTTGTACGGAGGAAATATGTGAGCAAGATAGTAAGACAAATATATTAAAAAAAAGGGATAATCAAGTATTATTTGTTTTTAATAGTATAGTCATATTGAAAATTATAGCAATCTTTCTGAAATGTTAAATTTACATCTTCAACTCTACGTTCTTGATTAGTATATTGTGCCGATTGTATCACTGGATAGATGCACGTTTTTTTATGAATAAAAAGTTATCATGCTCCTAAAATTCCTACCAACGAACATACATGAGCGACACTCAAGGGTAACAAAGTCTTCCTATTGATTTAGATGATTAGGGAAAATTGTTACGATCTTCATGTTCGGTGTGGTTAATAATGTTTTCACTCGTATTCTGGATAATTGTCACAAGTGGTACTTTTTGATCTTTTCTCGTGGAGAGTCAAAATATATATAATGAACCACTACAAAACTCAAGTAAACAGACGACTAAACTTCTTAGTCGCTAAATGCGGAAATTTAGTCGCAAAACCAAAAGGGCGACTAAAAATTTTCGTCGCTAAAACCTTCCTCGCTAATCGAAAATGGCGACTAACAATTTTTTTAGTCGCCAAATTTGGCGACTAACAGTATTTTTAGTCGCCAAATTTGGCGACCAAGAAAGGGAATTAGTCGCCAATTTTGGTGACCAAGATAGGCGTTTAGTCGCTAAATTTGGCGACCAAGAAAGGGATTTAGTCGCCAAATTTGGCGACCAAGACCGGGGTTTAGTCGCCATTTTGACGACCAACATAGGAATTTAGTCGCCATTTTGCCTTCCTTCAATTAAATCCTTTTTGCGACCATTCCTTTTTTAGTCGCCATTTTCGCGACTAAACACAAACGTTGGTCGCGAAATTAGCAACTAAATAGACCAATTTGGTCTCCAAATTTGCGACTAAAAACCTTTTAGTCGTCAATTCTGAAACTGAAAATCGTGTAATGCACTATACATAGTTTATTACCCTGCTTTTACATTCTGTGAACCGATATTAAATGTAACACAACTTTATTGTGAGCAAGTCCAAGTATGTCAATAAAATACAAGTCAAGTCATAGTTAAAATCCAAGACAATAAAATACATACACTCATAGTTGAAGCATGTCAACCGTGTTTAAACTGACATCGCCAAAAGTTTCATACATGTCATCGGCTACGACTGTGAAGGAGGCTGCGTCTCTGATCCGGTAAAAGGATTGCAGCTCATGCTCGGGGTTAGGTTGACCATCAATTCCCGTACCATTCTTTTTAAATCCTCCATCTCCCTCAAGTTCCCTTCCATCTGTTTTTTGGTCTCCTCCAACTCCTTCGCATGAGCTGCTCGATCAGCTTCGGCCCGTTTGTTCGCTTCCTCCAATAACGGCCTCTGTATCTCAATTTGCTCCTTCAAATCTGACACGGCTCTGAAAGCAGAACTGGATACGGAGCTGCTCTTCCCTCTGATTGGTTTCTCGTAGAACAATTGCGTTGCTGATCCGAGTCCCAGTACAGTCCCGCTCGGTAAGAAATCGTCAGTTGCTTCGAGGAACAGCTCTGTCTCTGATGGTGGACTACGCTCACTCTCCTGTGATCCCTCGCCATCCTCTTGCAACGTCCTTAACTCTTGAAACTTATCCTTAAATTTTGCAAACAACAAACGCGTCAGTCAGTATGCAATACAGGAGAAACAAGACACCAAGATGATCTGGGCTACTAGATTTTCTAATTCGAAAGAAATTGAGCAACAGCAAAGAATACTTGGTTCCATGACGATTTAAGAAAAAGGAAGCTATGGAGCTTTGCTGATAGTCATTGATAAGCTGGCAAGCAAGGCTAACAGGACACATTAACAGGAAACATTGACAGTCAGGCAGCAGGATCTCGTGTGCCTTGATGCTAGGCCGAGACATCTAATGAACTTGCCAATTTAAGTTCACAGGATCAATAGAGAAACTAATAACAAAGAATCTGGTAAAAAAATGGGCCATCAAGTAAAGAAAGAAGAAGCTGCTACAGTTCCACAAAAACCCAAAAAAAAAACGTGTTTTGCCGAGAAGCAAACTTAACAGACAAATTGGCAGAACATCAACTGGTTAGTGATGAACCAAAGAAGGAAGAAAGCAAGAGAGCAAAAAGGATAAAAAAAAAACATGCAAGCAAAAAAACAAGCTAGAAAGCTAGTGAAGCAACGATTAGCCACAAAGATGATGCAAGTGAGGAAGTATGGTGGATAGACCGAGGTTGCACGAAAACAACCCTGAAAACTGGTGTCCATAAGTTTTGAATGGGATGCTTTATGTATGAACACAAACAAAGATTTGTTGCATAAGACTAAACTATATGTAGAGTTAGCAAATAAAACATAGTTAGGGATATTGAACATCATAACATTTCAACTATATGAGCAGTAAGAAACAGTTCAGCTTACTTACCCACGCTTGAGAACAACGGTCATCGATAAAGGACACCTCGTCTGAATCGTCAGATCGTTTCTTTGATCTGGATCGTAAGTAAACCTCGGACAATGTGGGAGCACGTCCTAA
>JAOVYX010000805.1:0-13275 GCA_035668315.1 Drosera spatulata
TTGCCATTATCCCTTAAGAGATCATCCCAGCTGGTACCATTTGCAAAAGGCAAGTCTTTAGCAACTTCAGCAAGTTTTGACTTTATTTTATTCACGTGAGCTTCAAAGTCGCTCTCAGCAACTCCATTAGCCATAGCGGAGAAGTCCTTGGGGGGAAGCAATTGTTGGCCGCTGTGACCAGGAAGTGAAATAAATGATGAACCTTTAACAGTAAAATTTGGAGGGCTGGTACCACTCAGCGCCATCAGCAGCTCAGATTGGCTTTGAATGTCTAAATCTTTCCAAACATGTAGGAGCTCCCCAATGGATTCATCATCACAGTGGCTCAAGGCAAATCCTAGGAGTCGTTTTCGAGATATTATATCCATGCCCTCAATCTCGGGACCCCTTGCAATGGCAGCACCAAGATCCCAGATAGGACCATGACCTTTTTTGGCCAAAACGATGCAAAGATCATAAGCTAACTGTAAATCACCAGCAACTGCAGCCTCTCTTGCGATCGCTTCTTGAACAGCAGAAATATCTTCCTGAGAATCTAATCCAAGAAGCCTCGCAACTTCTATGAGTTCATCTACACTAAGATACGAGGCAGACTGACTTGTGATAGCCATCTTGATGATCTCCATTGGGTCCTTAATTTGTTTATATTCTACGGGAAGAATATGGACACCGAGGTTTGGAAGTTTAACAGTAAGCGCGGTGATGACATCAGCCTCAGCGTTGACAGTTCTACTATTAGGAAAGATATCAAGGCATTCCTTGGCCTTCCAGATCTGAGAGAAGGTGCAACAGAAGATACGTAAATGACATGTTCGAAAACATATTTTTGTGCTCTGAAGAACATTCACAAATTATCTCCAATAAGGTGGTGTACAGTCTAACATACAGAAATCCTTGATCACCAGTTCAATTCTTGACCAAAACAGCCTTCTATCTCTGAGATAGGTTGTGCATAAATTTTTCACTTGCAAACTCTGCTCTAGATGGAAACCTTAGGTGCTTGGCAAGTTCGTCATTAAATTTAGAACGAGCAGAATGGCTCAGTCATTTAACTCAACATAGCAAATAATTGTTCAAGAAACTGAAGACTTACTTCAGAGCAGGTAAGACTTGAGGCCGAAAAAAAATACTCTCGGGCAGACTGAATCACAAGGTTTTCTACTTTCTCAGCTGGCAAAACGACTGAATCTGTACCCTTCAAGTAAGCCCTTGCAAGAGAGAATTTTCCAGCTTTCAGGAGACCTCTGCAGAATTCCATCAGTAAAAACTCTAGGTCTATAAAAGGAAATGCCTTTTCTTGCAAATAGCGAAGATCATTCCACAGGCTAGACCAATCAGTATCTGATCGACCAGGCTGTCGGCGTGCGAATTTTGATAGTATAAGGCGTAGTAACTGTTTAACACCCTTCTCATCGTTGTGAGATTCCAGAAAGAAGCTCACCGGCTTTGGAACCTGTCACAAAGAACCCTGTGATTCCAAGTGCATACGCTTACATTTCAAATAAACAAATAAATCAACTCGAGCGTGTAGATCAAACAGCCATAGTCAAACAACCATCATCAATTTCTAGCTCAAAAATCAGTAAAGAAGTTCTGACTTGAATCTGCACGAGTGCAAATTCTACTTGGCCCCCGACCTGGAAAATAGAGGGCAAAGAACCCTGTGATTCCAAGTGCATACGCTTACATTTCAAATAAACAAATAAATCAGCTCGAGTGTGTAGATCAAACAGCCATAGTCAAACAACCATCATCAATTTCTAGCTCAAAAATCAGTAAAGCAGTTCTGACTTGAATCTGCACGAGTGCAAATTCTACTTGGTCCCCGACCTGGAAAATAGAGGGAGAAGATGCTATATGCTCTTCTAAATATATAGTACCACGATTGGCCTGCCACAATCTATCAATCTCGAGACTGACGCATATCCTAGTGGATTAATACCTCCCTGATTGAACATGTGTACATTTTCCATGACCTCCCTCAGAGGTAACATCTGTTTGAATTAATTGGTATGTTTATCAGTTCATATTGGTAAAATGAATCAAAATTTTGCAACGACAAAACTTCAACCAACAAGAAATGAATGATAACAAAATCAGTATCTAATGAACACTAATCGTAAATCCATGATGAGTTGGGACATAGAATGCACAGATCAGTTGGAATAATAATCTTAGGAACCTGGTAAAGTGCCAAGAGCCTTCCTGCTTCAATATGAAATTCTGCTGATCTAATCTGTAGTTCTACTCTCTGAAAATGATCACTGCCTGCTAACGAACAAGTAAAATATATTAGATACGCAAGTTGAATCAATAACAAGAACATCGACTGATAAAGTTAATATTCTTTTCATGCATGCTACAAAATTGTGTAGGTTCAAACCAGAATCTAACCTTCGAACTGTTGCAGCATCCACAAAATGGAAGCCATCGTACTCCACTTATCAATAGCACTAGAAGAGTATATGCACCCTAAAAGACAATCAATGGCCTCCATCTCATCTCTGAAAAAGCCACTATGTGGATCTCTACAACCTTCTTCTATGACCGACGAGCATAACTCCAACTCATTCGCTGCACTAATTTCCTTCAGCCATTTAACCAGAAAGGAATCACTCTTTCGATGTACTTCATCTGAGGATGAGTTATCATTAAGAGACCTGTTCTTCATGAACGAAATTGCTCTCTTTCTCAATCTCTCCACCACATTTTCTTCTTTGACATCCTTCAGCATAGCCCAGAACTTCTCATAGTCAGACAGGTGCTCCCACTCCTCGAGGCTAAAAGAAAATAACGCCTCACTATCACCTATGTCAGAATAAATAAGATGCTGCAAGTAGGAGATATCTTCATAGAACTGCTGCAACTCGGATAATCCCTTATGCAGACCTTCGGCAACCAAGTAGAGGCAATTTTCCAGCTGACCAGTAAATATATCAATACAGCGAGCTCTGTCCTTGTACCACTCTAATATGCTCTCAATAGGAGGCCAAGCAAATCCTCTCAGCTGCTTGACAATGGGTTCTGTTCTGATCAACATACCAGTATCACCATCCTCTGGAAGACCACCATTATAATTCACCATTTTTTCATTTTCAACCCAGTCTTGAGTCCTAATAGAAGCATTTGGAGGGGACCTCCCAGGAAGAAGTTGGTTATAGGTTTGCACCGGAACAGTCTCAGGAATAGCTGATAGAACTTCCAACACATGTGGTGCCAAAGAATAAGGATGGCGCCTGAACAGCAGATTTAAGGCCCCAATCTTTCCATTTTCAGCAAGTTTTATAGCAGCTTCATGAATTGGCATACCACGGAACTTTGTATATTCCTGCACAGAAAACCTGCAGAGAACTATGTCATTGAGTTCCTAGTCAGTGGTCAGAATCTGATGAGTAACAGTCAACCATTACAGTATTATGCAAAGGAGTCATACCTGCCCATGTTTATGCCCAGGAACGTCTCAAGCCTGTCTTTGAACTGTATTAGTTGGAGCCGTACCAGAAGCAAATCCTGGAATTGCTCAAATATGTCATTGTTTGACGCAGAGAGTTTGCAACGGTCGGTTAAATGAAGTCCAAGGGCAAGTAATGCCTTTGTTGCATCTTCAGTAGGTCCGACTCGTTCCACACATTCGCCAAGTATGAAAGTTTCATCCTTGACACTGGACAGTATCATGTTTACATCATTTGTACTCTTCTCAGAATGCATCCACCGTGACTTCCACACCTTATCTTTATCCAAGCTGTGACGATTGGCAAACTCTAGAGCAGAATCATATCTCCTATTATTGATTAAGGTGTCATACATCTCAGGAATAGATCTCTTTGAGAAAGAAATCAAAGACCACCGTAGTTTGGACTTCTCAAAGTTCTCTTTGCTGCCTATATCAGAAAAACTGCTTAATTCCGACCCGTCAACAGAAATATGTGTCCCCTCAGGAGATGTACTATGTAAAATAAATATTCCTCCGACCGAGTGCTCTATTCTTTCTAGAATAGGCATAGAATATACACGATCATCCTCTAAGGACTCTCTACGGACAATGATATTAAACATGGAGACAGCTCCCCCTCTTCTAGCAAGAGTTAGGATGTGGTCAGACCACCATGTAAAATCAACAACGTCATCTAAGCAAGTAAATTCTGACTTGCTCTTCTCTCCAGTGTCTATAATTAACAAAGAGCGGAAGTTTTCCTTGATCTTAAAGATAGTCAAGTATCCTCTAATATCCAGAGCTGCAATGAATTTGGCATCTGGCGACATCAGGACCTTTGCGGATGTCACCGATCCTGTATAGCCTTTTGGCATCATATATAAACCTTCAAACTGTGAGGAACTAACATGCTCCAAGTCTGATTTTCGACTATGCCGCCAAAGGGAAAGAGAGCAAGAGTCTGCAAATGGGGAAAGCAGTCAATAGCATGAGAGTTGTACGATTGTCCAACATGTGTGGAGACACATCCACAAACCTATAAGTCTATGACTATGATACATAGGATTAAAAACCTACAAAATGCAGCAATTGTTTGAATTTCCTCGTTTTTTCCCTCCAAGGAAATAGAAATTAAGATGGAGAGGAGTCTGTTATTACTGAATTTAGCACTATGATACATTATGCATGCACATATAGGAATGGGGTCATTAAAAATTTTCTTATGAACTTGACAGAACCAGAGATCACTACCTGTTAAATTCCAGAAAAACAAGTCATGATTTTTATCACCAAAAGGACAGGAGCTCAAATGAGCATTTCTAAGTAATTAAATGCCACTAAAGGTAATTTCATCCTGGTAGAATTAATAGCATCACTTGTCCATGCAAAACTAGGGAAACCAGATAGTTTTCAAATTTAAAAGTTTTTCACTCATCACAAGGAGCACCAATAGCAAGTAAACCTCAGTCCTGCCTGTCCGACTATAACATGTTATGCAACGGTAAATGAAGTCCACTCCGGCATAGGAAACTATACTCAAAAGAAACTTCAAGAACAAGAGAATACCTAAACCGCTGCTCGTTGGGAGCAAAGCACCACCAGCTCTACCAACAAGAACAAGTAAAGAATGTCTTCTATTGTAGTCTAAACATGAGATATTATGAAGCAACTCCCTCATCTTGGTCTGAGTTTGAATGGAGGAGATAGAAGCACTAAGATCCTGACTAATCTCTATACTACGAAGCAAACCATCTGATGTAAGAAATCTGAAGTTACACCTGCAAAAACTATGAGCTTAAACCACATAAAATATTGTACAAATGAATACATAACTAAAAATAAAAGACGCTCCAAGGGATTTGGGATTGGACTCACAAGTATGCACCCTCTTTCTCCGCATCATCACATACAAAGAGGCCAATGATCGGTGACACAAGCTTGAGATGCTTCCGCTCAATTCTGACTATTTCATCACCATTTACTTTGAGAAAATAAAGTGTGTCGCCATCATCAACAACCCCAAGAATATTGTGGGACTCTGACCATGCTCCATGCAAAAATGTGCCAACACCTAAGTGAAACAACATAATTCAGCGATATTCTCCATAAACCACATTAGACAAATTTCACTGAGAATTCTCATTTTCTACCATGACAAGCAAGTCATATTACAACAACATAAAAGGAATATAGAAACCCGAAAGGATAAATACTTTTCATCCGTTTCTGGAAAGAAAATACGAAAAGAAATGCAAAATAGGACATCCCTATCTGCACGAGTCAGAGGACAATGCCCATAATCATCACATAAATAACATTTTTTTGAGTTTGCCCAGAAAATCATACCGGTGAAGCCTCCACAAGGGTCCCGATAGTCATCAAACTTCTGCAAAATCGTTACTTGATTTCCTACGGCCACAGCCACATGTTCACCCTCGGGAGAAACGAACATGGAGACCAACCTCTTCACTCTTTGTGATTGTCCATAAGCATTCCATCTCTCTTTTAATTGATTAAGACCTTCACATAAAATAAGAAAAGAAGGAAAGACGAGGAAAAGATCAGACGAAGTACATGAAAGAATGCAGCCGTTTCCAAAACCAGCCATCAAAACAGCACCTAATCCATGCAATAGCACATCAAAATGACAGCCAAACCAACCTGATTGAACAAATGATTATGACACTTCATAAGAATTGACAAACAATAGCCAATGTACATATGGTCCAACACGCAAACACGAGTCTTTATCTCGATAAACTCTTTTTGAGTTAATTCCTAGGAATCCACAATGTGGTTTTGACATGCTGCAATCAAGATAAGAAACTTAATCACTCGCAAACTACATTGATGGTGCTCCCATGTCCCAATTCTTGAACTCCTATGCAAATCCCCTTCACCCTAAGAATCACACTTCCCCTACACCTAATAAAATCATAATCAAATACAACGGAACACATCAAATTTTCACTATCACTCTCCGAGACCATGCTTTCTTCCACTTAAACCGTCAATTTCTGTGTTGGAGCCGGAAAGCACCCACAATAGGAGCAATGCTTTATCCATACACATAACTCAAATTCGAGACCTCGCATAAACAAATCCGAGCTCCTCTTCACTGCTGGTTCCTATTCAAATTTTCACTAGCAACACTCGAATAACTACACCTAGGTGCCGAGAGAGAGAATCGAAGATTGGAATTGAAATTAAATCAAAATCTAGTTGCTAATGGTTGGAATTGGGGATGGGATAGGATACGATACCTTGTGAGGAAAGGAGAGACGAGAAAAAACCCTTGTGGGGGCGATTATCATGATCGTCGAGGTGCTGCAGCTGAGGAGGATAATTGGGAGAGTACGGCCTCGATGATGCATGTTCACGCACCTCGAATAGAATCTCTTCATCTTCAGATGATGATGTTGATGTCGATGGGGTTTCCGCCATTGATTCCGATTCCGATCTCGGCGTCGGAGAGTGTTACACGGCGAGGAGAGGAATGTCTCTGATTGAGGTTTTTGTTTGGGTTTCTTTCTGTTTCATCATATGAATTTAGGAGAAAAAGATAAAAGACACTCTGCTGCTTCATTAGAATTTTTCGTTAGGACGATATGATGAGCGGTTGTTCATAATATGGTCATGTATATGATTATATATTCTTATTTTAATATGATGATGTTCTCAGTATCATCACACCGATCAAATAATTAAAAAATATTTTGGATAATAAAATATTTTTAAATATCGAAATCTACATCAGGTTTTAAATTATTCATTTGATAATATTTTATTCATGAGGATTATTTTTTATCCAATAAAAATAAAATTCCATATGGAAGCGATTATTTTTTAAGGGTGTAAAAACAAAGCAAAGTAACATGAGTTTTGCCCGACCACATGATTTGATGAGGTGAATAAGAATTATTCCGGAGGATTTATGTACTTATACAGTTACACAAAAGCATTTTACATATAAACATGTTAAATAATCATAAATAATTCACCCAATACACAGTATTTTAAACTAGTATTTTTGAATTGCAAACATTATCTGCCAACATAAAAAGAAGTTTTCCACCGTAAAGGACCACAAGATGTGATCGAGAATGCTAAAGAAGATAACAAACCAAACCAAAACAATCGCAACAAAACAAACCAGAAACCAAATGAAAAGCTGATAGAGAAACCAACCAAACATATTTTGGCCAGGAATAACATTACATTATATTCACAAAGAATTCTGAATTAGCACTCAGCGGTTCAACACGAGAACCAGACCGATACTGCCAAGGCCAGGAATATACAAGAACCAACACTGTGCCACAAATTATGTACAGAACATACACGAGATAGCTTTTGCTTAAAACAATGAGGCCACTAACGGGACGGAGAGTTCTTCAAGTTGCTACCATTCTTCCTTGACGATTTTCGACTTCTCAAAGATGAACTTCCCTTCCTTGTACTTCTGTGATGGCTCATAAGCACGCAGATACTTCCAACCCAGCACTTGCTTGCAGTCGCCGCAGTGGATGTCAGCCACCGTGTGGAGGCCGGTCATGAGGTGCCTGTCTTCTTTAGGTCCAACCACGACATTCATCGCGTGAGAGAACAAAAAGGCCCTGCCATTTCTTCCCTGTGAGCAAAAAACCAGAAGTTAGTAGAACTTGTTGATCCACACACACATGGGCATGGCAGAAATCAAATGTCAAGAGATATCATCTACGCATTTAAATGCAGTATAGGGCGGCTTAGTTACGGTATCCAGAGCACTGGTGTTCTACAAGAAGATATATTTTTGCATAAGCAACCTTCATCATACAGGATATACATATAAGCCATCTGCCATGTGAGATTTCTGAAGAAAATATATTGTCCAACCTTACCTGAAAGGCTTTGGATATTATATCATCGTGCAAAGAAACCTGATTACGACAGTTGCAGCAGCTATACAATCTAGGGCCAGCAAATCCAGCCATCAACCAAATCCTGGCACCGAGGAGCTCCCCGCTCAAACTGTTTTTAAGGATGAACAGCCCTGTCAACTACTAGAATTTACAAGGAATGAAACTAAAAACCTTATAAACAAAGTAACTAAGATTATGTAGCTGGCTTATTCTGAAAAGAATCAAGAACCTAAAAAGCTCCATGTCTCATTCTAAACAAGTAACAAACCACCCTTATAAAACTAAGTGCTTATTTAGCTGGCTTATGAGACTGTCGAAACAGCTTACAGCCCCTTTTAGGCGAGGCTGGGCATCTCAAATAAGTGGCCACAAAGATTAAGTGCCAATTTCAACAAGTTTCAGAACGAAACTTATCATTTGTCAAAACATCTTACACAGTACAAGCCATAGTCCCAATGAACTTTGTTTCAGAACTCGCCCATGAGTCCTAAGTCAAATGCCTCAAGCACTTGATCCTAATTCCTAACCTGACCGAACAGGCACGACGCGATTTTCCGTCAAGTGAAGTCACCAGTACACAATATATGAAATCATTCAGCTCAAGCTAGGCAGCAACAGATAGCCTCGCTCCAAAAAACACCATTAGAACACCTTCCATTTGAAGTTCATCACATGCACAGAACATAAACCCTAGACCCCAAAAACCAAAAATCAGGCCAAATTACTAGCAAGAACAAAAACCCTAATCTCCCAATTCTTAATATCAAATTCAAACACAATTCAGGATCTATAAAACCCAACTAAATTTCCATACAACAAAAGGATTGAACCCAAATGGGAACAAATTTCCGTACAACTAAATTCAAGCCCATAATTTCCCCCCTACTCACTATCAAAAAGGAAAATTTTGCCCTTATTCTGAACACCCAGTTCAGACAAGAAGATAACAAAAGGATCAAAACTTGATTGAACCCAGATGCAAAAATGACATCAAAATCATGAAAAAAAAACATGAAATTCAATGAAATTGCAAGAAAATTGTGAGTGCCCAGATCTGGATTCGGACCTCGAATGGAAGTGGTGATGATATGAGCAACAAAGAGAGAGATGATTTGCGTGTAGGAGTTAGACAAGTTTGGATAATATGAGAAGATGGGAAGATGACGAGGCAACTGGCGAGGCAAGGATATCACAAAGATTAAACTAATCAAAGGTTTTGGACAATGATGAAATATCGAATTAAAGTCAAAGTAAGGAAATTGGTGGTCTTATATAAGAGACTTTGATTAGATGACTTGATGCTTGACCTTATGGCTCATACAGATAGATTAAGCTGAGTAGTTAGTTGCATAACAGGTGATCGTAGTAATGCTGTATGAACTGCGATCAATAATGCCTAAATGGGAGATTATGTAATATTATTCATTTTTGTCTTTTGATTTTTTGAGTGTAAAAGAAAGATAAGTGATGAAAAAAAGAAAAAATAATAATGATGAAATAAATTGATGTAATATTAAATAGAAATAATTTGATTTTTTATAATAAAAAATTAGAAAATAAAAAAAAATATTTTGAATAAGACAACGTAAACAAAATATTACAAGAACGGAGAAAGTACCGTGAGTTATGGGTATAAATCTTACACTTGATTACTAGGCCCGTTTGGAAACGAGATAAACAGGTCAATATTATCTTTTTTAAGCCCAACAAGTGTTTTGTTTATTTGGTAGAGCACCAACGTGTTTGTTTTAAGTTGAAAAAACACAGAAAGCAAAAGGCTAAAAAGAGTTGCTTTTGTGTTGAACATGGTTTTATCTATTGGGCTAACAACAGCTTAAATTTTAAAAAATCCTAAACACAATTCAACAGTTATATGATTAGTAGTTGCATTATTTTGGGTAGAGGATTTTTAGAACTTTTTCACAGTTATTTGCACCCAAAATAAATTTTGACTTATTTATGAACTTAGAGAAGTTAAACACAACTATCTTATTCAGAAATCACAATCAGCAGCATCATTTGACTTTCAGTCATAAGCATTAAAAATCAGTTTTTTTCAGCTTCATCAAACAAGCCCCTAGTATCTCGAAATAAATAACTTGTGTTGTCCTAATCAAATTGAAAATTATTTTTATTAGAGAAAAAGGTTCAGAATTTCCCGGCATAATCCTGACAAATACCAGCGAGAAGTGGAGGAACCAAATACTGTAGTCTATTAAGTGCGAAATTGACTTAAAATGGATTTCAACCAACTTTGAACTCACTCTAAAATGTGGACTTCTACAACAATTTCCACAGAATCCAGACAAGGATAATGACATTCATTCATTTTTTGTATCGTGGAGCACAATTACATCATACTCCATAGTAGCAGGCTTCAGCCAAAGGGAACAATTAGATCCCAACAGAGGCAACTGACAAGTTAGAACTTGATTACAAACATTCTACACAAACAGGTGGAAGAAAACGCTGTAACTCGGATCACATATCCGAGACGGACCACAGGTACGCTTCTCGCTGAGTAGCCTGTTTCTCGTTCGTCCGTTTGAAGAACTCTTTCTCATAACCTGTAGAACACAACCACAAACGCATTAGACGAAATCTTCAAGCAAATAAATATAACAAGCCAAGGATGCAATTTTATTTAAGAAGAAAAGTGAATAGCTATGTACCGTTACTGCGGTCGACACCATCCCAATGCCTTCCTGGTCTGATGCCATATCTATTCGGTGCAGCTTCTAAACCTCGTTTCAGCCAGCTATGGCTAGGAATCTCTTGAGGAACTATGAAACCTGATTCTTTCATTTTCTCGCCCTCTCCCAAGTCTGGAAGGATAACATCAGCTCGCTTTTTCTGCAATACCAAATAAATTATCAGTCACTGCGATGTCCACATGAGAATATTCAGCAACCATAAGGAAAAGACATGACAAGCATGCAATACCTTCACCAAATGCGCCATGGGATCACCCCACCTTACTCTTTCCTTCAACATATTATCGAGTTCGGGATCATCTCTGCAGTATAAATCAAACCAGCAGCCAATTAGCACTGATTCAGGAACGCAACATCAAAAGAACAAAATCTAAATAATGTTTTTTCAAACTATAATGGTTCAGCATTTTGGAACTTCTACACTTTCAACGATGGATGATTAAGTACTAAGCAATTAGGAGTTTTCACTACCAACTTTCTAAAATGCTGAAAATGAATAAAACCACCACTTTGACTGTGTTCTGAATGATATCCTATTAGAACATTGTAGAGGGAAATTTGGCAAGGCAGATTTCTTGATCATTTCACTACAGAAACTACAGAGTTTATTGGCCACTTTGAGATTTTACCTGGTCCGAGCAAATGGTCTCTCCTTCTCTAGTTCCAGCTCCATCAGCTTATCTTCTGCTTCGCGCTTCTGAGCCAAGCCTTTGCCCCATTCCACCTTAATGTCCTACACAAACCACAGACCATAATGGAGAAACAGTACATCCCAATCAAAATACAGTTCAGATGTGCAACTTCTAATCGAGGGAACAGCCAAGGACTGAAGATGGTAATCTTGGATGTAGCAGTGCAAACAGCAGCAAGTAGGTCCCTTAGATATATGGCTTGGCAATTTTACACAGGACAAAATATACTAACAGGAACCTTAAAGAGGTCAAAACAAACCACAGACAATAGATCACGACAAGATGGGCACAAAATGCTATTTTTTAAACAGAAGGAAGTCAGGAACAACACATCAAAGCAGGAAAGGAAGGACAAGGACTAAGCAGAAAGAAACCGTTATACTGGAAAGGTCTATTGAGTAGGTCACAAGCTATGGGGGAGGAAAAGAACAGGGATTATGAAGATAGCAGTAGCAACTTCTGAACGAGGTTGCTATTAGATCTAAAATACCTTTGGCTTTTCTTCTTTCTTTTCTGATTTCATGAATACATCCTTTGATATACGGTCTCCTGCAAATAAGTTAAAACATTAGATACTGCATACATGGTTACATGTAAAAGAAATATAAGCAAAATTTCTCAACTAGTTAACTTCCAACAAAGACTTACCCTTTTTCTTGTCCCGGAAAACTGGCTCTGCGCCCCGTCCGCTGATGGAGGGATCCATCTCTCTGAACCTGCATTGTTATAAATCACATCAGCAACATGAGAAAACCATAAGCACAAAAATTAAACACAAACTTCGAGAGTATTTCCCTACAACTTGATCAACATGTTCGCATTTCTTGAATATCTAAAGGATATTAGGCTATGAAGGTAAAGTTCCGACGAAGTTGCTTCTTTTTGCCCTTGGCTCAAAAATCCATTTCCAATTTTTATGTCACCATATATAGTGCCCAAGACGATAAAAAATAGTTTAGTATGTTAATTGATCATGTAAAAAGCATCGATAACAAACCTTGCCAAATCTTCATTCTTCTTTTTTGTAATCTCTTCCTTGATATCTCTCCCGGTCACCAGACCCGTTTTTGGCTTCTCTTTACTCTTTCTCGGGGGAGAAAGATCAGCTGCAACGGATGACTGTGAAGCATCCTTCTCATTTGGGCGTAGCCTCGATTGCTGTGAAGACACCTCGGTTGACCTCCTTTTCCTCGGAGGCGAAAGGTCCTCCCTCTCCAAATTGCGTGAATCATTTACACTTGGAGATCTACGTCCTGGTCGCCTCGGAGGGGAAATATCAGAAGATCTCTGTGCACGCTCCGGTGAAGGAGAATCATAGCGCCTGCTTCTCGGCCGTGGTGGAGACAAGTCTCCATCGCCCTTACGTGGCACTGCATCACGTAGACCAGGGTCCGGAGAGGGGGTATCATTCCTGGTCCTGCCTCTTCGAGGTGGGGAAATATCTCCACTCCTATCATCACCACTAGACGACTTTGGAACATCAGACACCGTCACCCAACCACTTCCATCCTCTGAAATCCCGTTATGCGGGCGCC
>JAOVYX010000806.1:0-13275 GCA_035668315.1 Drosera spatulata
AGGACAAAAGACAGAAGCTATACAGTGTTTAATAGTGTTCCAAAACCAATCCGATGACTATGCTAAGCGTTTGGATCAAAGATGCGATAATTCCTCTCCAAAAACCCTTCTTTGCGTCGCCTTTCTTCTCCTCCTTCTTCTCTGTCGTCACCAAGCCCTTCTCTGCCTAATTCTCTGTTCATTCAACCCTAGGAAGGGTTTATATAGGCAGAGGAGCGTAACAGAATTGATCGGACGGACGAAACTCAACATATTGCATCTGGGAACTCGTCGCGCCCGCGACGTGGAGTCGTCGCGCCCACGAATGTGTAAAAACGTGGAATCCAGGGAAATGCAGCGTCGCGTCCGTGACGCCTGGTGTCGCGCCCGCGACGAAGTCCTGCCCGCGACAGGACATCGTGCCCGCGACACTGTATACTGTTTTCCTAAAACTAAAACTAAAAATAGCAAACGACATCCAAAAATTTCCAAAACTTCGACATAGCATCTAAACACTTAAAACTAATTAATCATGGTAAAAGTTTACTGAAAAGACTCTCGAAGCATGTGAAACGGTAATGAAACGTGAAATGGAGCTCTTCGAGTTCATGGATTTCCATTCTCTTGATTCTTCTTTATTTTTCGCTTCAAATTCCATGCCAATCTGTCAAAAAACATCAACATGCAGCAGTATCAACATTCCAAGGCAAAATAACACCAAAAATGCAATTTAGACAATTTAAAGAGAATAAAAACAAACGTTTAGAATAACGAAATGATGTGTGATTTCATTATCGATAGATAGATAGATTATACGAAATGTGGATAAATACAGTCTGTGAGATATTTTGACGGGTGGATTAATCACACCTACTCATTTCTTATCTTCCATTATCTCTCCCATACCCTCATCTCCCCTTCCTCCTTCCCCTCACCAAACCACACCACATCTCACCACTCATCAGAGCCACCATCGTCAACCATCGTGCTTCATCGCCCCAAGACGCCGCCATCATCATTGGATTTTATCGACGACCTTCCCATACCGAGGCGAGCAAGTTTCGACCACCACACACACCATCCACCTCATACCACAAAGCTCTAGCCACAACGACCTGTCGTTTGTCGCCACCTGGAGTCGCCATCGAGCAAGTTCCGGCTATCCCCGGCCCTGAGCGCGACCCTGGAGCCCCTCGACCACCATCTCACTCTCGATCTCACCCCACGAAGCTCCTCCTCGTCACCCACCACCTATCACCACCGCCAAGGACTCACCGGCAACCTTCCTCAGCCGAGGCGAGTGGATCTCGGCCACCCACGAGGTTGGAAACAATCTTGAGCAACCCTTATAAACCACCACTTCAAAACACTTCGAACCACCAACGCGAGGGCCAACGACGCCACCAGCGGGCTTGAGCAGCCCAGACAGCAACCAAACATCAACTCGATGATAGGCCCAGGTGCGGCCTAGGTACGGCTCGACAAGTCCCAACAGTGCCCTAACAGCGACTAGACAACAAACTCGGACAGCAACCCGACAGTCCTGACGAAGCCCGACACCGGTGCTCTTCGTTTCTTCGTTCTTCTCATTTTACGGTCTTGGAACAACTCACCGCGGAGGTACCTCCACTAAATCTTCCTTGAATACCCATGAAATGTTGCAGGATTATGATGTGTGGTTATTGATGTGATACCGTCGGGTTGGCGAGGATGCGATTCAATGTGTATGCGAGTTGTATTGATCTTGGTTGTAGATTATGGGGGATGGAAATTGCATGATGGGTTTCAAGGAGGGTGTATAGTGATGTCAATGGCATATGTGTGTTTGAGTTGGGCAAGTTCGTCGAGATGACGATGACGTCAGGTTTAGGTTTATGTACATGAGGGAAGTTGGGTATGAAAAGGTATTGAGGGGATGATATGGACATGTTAGGATGCTATCATACTATGGGGCGATATGGTATGAAGAGGTTGGGATGTCTCGGGGTGTATTTTCATGGATGGTTGTGACTATGCTTGCTTATGCATATTTATGCATGATTATGCATCATATGCATAATTCTGCGTCATATGCATAATTTATCTTTAAATATGGGATTAATTTGTGGGGACATAAGTTCATTGACAATACGCATCATGGGATATTAAGGTTATCTTTCTTGGGGAATTGGGATAAATAAACTTATGGACTTTTTATCAGAGACACGAATGAATATAAATGTCATGATTTTAAAATATGATTAGGTCGACGTTGCTTAAACGTACATGTTACATGATCGGGTTTGGTTTTGTAGAGTTTATGTAAAGAGGTGATTGAAATGCTAAATGCGTGCTATGTATAATCCCTGAACATGTTTCCTATGTTATATATTTCATGGATAAGTGTGGAATTAAGGACCACTACAACAAACATTATAACAAACTAAAGATAACCGAACAAGTCCATTGTCGTCGATGAGGTCGTATAGTGGATCCTCCGGGATCGGGTTCTTTGACTCTATGAGCGTTCAAAGCCGATTTGACTGGGCCAGACGTTAAATCTAGCTAGTAAGAGGACAAGTGTGGTTCTCTTCATATGCCAAGCAATAAGAACTCACGGGACAGAACATCGGCCGATTGGGTGTAAGGCTGCCCTCTCCAGGAGGACCTTCAGTGTGTAAATGAGGGTTTAGCAAACCGAAGTACACGCAAGAGACGTAGTGATTTTGGGCTGCGAACCTAAATCACACGTAATATGTATGAAAAACAAAAACACTTTTACAAAATACAATAGGTTTTCAAATGATTTTGGTGGATGATATGTGACTGAGAATTTGGCCCAGATCAGTGTCTATATCTCAAAAAAAATCTCTCTTCTTCTTTTGTCCTCATCGAGTTCTATCATTCATGTCGGGACATTGGCTTTCAATGGTTAAGTAAAAGACTATAAAAGAGGACAAAGACGTATAAGCTAATATTACATGTATAGTTTGATATGACGCCCATATTTTATAGGTACTCATCGATCGCCATAGTCGGATGAGTACCCTGCAAATCGAATACATTTACTTTTAGTTGCTTAACTTTTGGGTCATGTGTTTTATTTATAGATCCACGACAGGGTGAGACTGAAGCGCTTGCGTGAGATTCAATGCATATAGTTAATTACCTCACTGTTCAATATGTAATAAATGCTATATGAAATAATTTGGATCGGAACCACTTGTAGACATTTGGACAATGTATTTGTGAGATAATGTAATATAATTTGGGTTTGCATAATATCATCTGGGTTTATAACGATAATGATTTGGTAGTTTTCCATTTGCTTATACCTACAATCCCGTTTGGGTTATTTGGCCTTGTCATGGATTGAGTCTATGAAGGCATAATGACACGTGCCAGGCATACCGGATTTCAAGACGTTACACATATTTTTCTATGTTAATTGCTTATTTTAGGTACATTTTGTATTGTTACTTTGGGTCTTATGTTTAGTTTAGTTATTGGAATATTGGTGTTGGTGTTTGTTCACTTTTGCCACAGATTTGATCAAGAGAAGATGTTTTGCATGAGTTATGAAAAACGATCAACGTTGTGAAGACCCCTTTATGAAGTGTTTCGACGAATCATGAAGACATGGAGGATAAACGATGCAATTGCTGTTGTTTTCTGAGCTTAAAAACGTTTTGGAGATGTATTACGAGCAATAAAAGGAGTTTGGATGAGTTTTGAAGCAGAACGAGATGAATTAAAGGTGTTCTGTGCTGGTCACAGACATGACAAGCTTGTAACAGGTGTAACGGATGCCGTGGAGGAAAGCTATGCCTATCACAACTGTCACGAGCGTGACAGCCCTTGTCACGGGCATGACACGAAGATCCTGCCAATGTATTTTACCCGAAATTCAGACTTTTCACCACATATTTTTCTGTTATTGTTTTCCTATAAATAGAGATGTTATATCCACATTATTTACGTAACTTTATCATCTTTTTGATAGATCTTAGGCCTCAAAATCCTAGGGTTTCTCATAGACTTTCTACTTCGCTTACTGATTTCTGGAGTTGTAACTCAATTGGAGATTGAAAGACTACTCTTATTGATGTTCTTTAATCAAGTATAGACCTTTATCTCTCTCTTTTGATGATATGTCCATTACTTGTTATTTCAAGCATGTTTGTGTTGTTTAACTCAATCATGAGTGAGTAGATCTTTGGTAGGAGACTTAATAATGAAGTTCTACTAAAGGGATTACGAGATTATGGATTTAACATGATTGAAAGCAGATTTTTTCATGCTATGATTGCTGCAAAACGTTTGAACTTTATCAAGTTAATAACTAATACAACTTGGATTGATCACCTAGGTTATATTAGAGTGTTAATTATGTTAATGACACATTCTCATTTGGTCATATTAATAGCATCTAATCAAAGTGATGCATTCTCTTTTGGTCATATTAGTAGCAACTAATCAAGTTTTGATACATTCTCTTTTGGTCATTACAAGATTAGAATCTTTTGTATGTGAATTGATAAAAAAAAAAAAGATCTTTTTTCTATTGATTCATGTTTGGTTTGTTCCTTATTTGATGCAACCTTATTAGTTTGGCATATACATTCTCTTTTAGTATGTTAGGTTAGTTTGGTTTGATTATACATTCTCTTTTGGTAATCAACACTTTAGAGAACACAATATAAGAGACCCTTATATTACAATCAAACCAATCATTAATGAATCTGAACTATAATCAACCAAAGATTC
Source organism: Drosera spatulata (assembly GCA_035668315.1). Taxonomy (NCBI): domain Eukaryota; kingdom Viridiplantae; phylum Streptophyta; class Magnoliopsida; order Caryophyllales; family Droseraceae; genus Drosera; species Drosera spatulata. Next base: position 4,726 of record JAOVYX010000806.1, read on the forward strand.
ATCCCTAAGCTAAGATGGAGTTATGAAAGTTTTCTACGTTTGTTTCCAATGGTTTACAACCTAATTCAATTTTCATAGCAATTTAGTTAGTTTTAGTTAATTTAATTAGGATTTAATCCATTTAATCTATCTATTCCCCCACTCTTAGTTTTCATAATTTTAACAGTTCTTAAACGTGACTAATAAATGATAAATAATATTACGACCGTCTCTGTGGGTTTGACCCTTACTTCCACTACTACATTAATTTTAATATTTTTAGAATATAAGTAAGGGCATATAAATTACAATTTGACGTGTCTACGACAGCACAAATCAACGGGCTCAAGCCGTGCGTGAGGGCACACGGGCCGTGCGCGCTGGCTTTCTACAAAAACCCCGAACTCCTTTCTTTTCTTCATTTCTCCTTCAAACAAACACGAAATTGTACACACCCAAACACCCAAATTCATCAATTCTCCATCAAATCCACCAAGAAGACTTGCAAATTGAAGGTAAAAGCCTATACACACTCCTCCATCAACAAATTCATCAATCTTGCATCGAATCACTCGTAATCACATCGAATTTTAGAATTCCTCTTAGATTTGTCAATCAAATCACTTCTAATGACCAATGTGAAGCTTGCAATGGATTCTCCATGATTACGACCACGTGGATATGTGGATTTCTTGATTTGGTGAAATTTGGGCGATTTAGGGTTTAATGGTTTATGCTGATTCATTAAAATATGAATTTCAGGTGATTTCAACGTGTTGTATGGTTGAATGGTACTACATTACACTTAGTGATAATGTGTGGATGCTAGGTGCTTGTTAGTTTGAAGCGTGGAGTGATTTGGTGGATTTTTGTGATTTTTCATATACGTATCGATGTTATATGCTTATATATCGTGTGGGTTCGTATATCTCTATTGTTGGTGGCTGGATTGTGTTTGATTTGTGATGGAGATGGATGAGTGGAGATTGGTTTGTGATTGAGGGAGGCGATGTTGGATGCATGATGGAAGAGTCAAGGGTGTACCTCGACTCGGGGATATATATATATATATATGCAATGTTGAGTTTGTTTATGTTGTTTTGTTATTTCTTTTACAGATGCCGCATAAATTTCTTAATCCTCCTAAGCGCACCCGTACCTCTAGAGCTCCACCTCCACCTTGACCACCGCATATATATACCAACGATCATGGTATTATATTCGAGTCGGGCGATCAAGAGGAACAGTACCTCGTACTTAAGAGAAGAGGTATCCAACAGACCGGTTACTTAGATCCTACAGCCCTCACTGCTTTGGGCCTAAAGGAGGATGTGGATACCCTACTGCAGGGGTTATCCATGGATACTTTTGCCTACAACAGGCCTACAAGAGGCTCACTTAGGAGTTCCTAAGAACCTTGGAACTCATAACGAAGGAAAAGAAGAAGGAAGATGAAGTTATTGAGCATTAGATTGCGCTTGGGAGGAGTGACTTATGAGAAGTCTATTACTTGGCTGAACCGGGTATATAACTTCAGAGCTGGTGAACCGCAGAATGAGTGGTCGCAGTTCATGAGAGATACCGGGACTTTTTGGTTGGAATTGACTGGATTACATGGCGTAAAGTTTCGGACACCTAAGGTGTTTGTAGTTACTATGTGAATTGTCGGTGTTGGCATGTGTTCGTGGCAATCGATATTAGAAAATGGGAAATGGTGATGACGCTATATGTAAACTGTTGTTTTTGCCCTATGAACTATTGTGTATGCTATATGAATTGTTGGTGTTGGCATATATTCAAGAAAGTCGACATTAGAATATGTGAATTGTTAGCATATATGATGCTATGTAAACTACTGCTTTTGCTATATGAGCTGTTGGGTATGCTATATGAAGTGTTAATCTTAACATGTTTTCACAGAATTCGTGTAAAGACAATGTATGAAGTGGTGATGCGGCTACATAAACCGTTATTTTTTGCTAAATTAATTATTGTTGTTGCTAAATGAACTGTCTATATATTTAGAAAATGTGAGTGTCATTATCTTAAGTACGTGCTTAAGGTTATACAATATGAGTGAAATATCAAACATTACATACTAGAAAAAACATAAATGTTGAGTGTTAATCAATTTAAAACATTACATAATCTATAAACTTGAGTTTCATCATCTTAAGTATGTACTTAAGGCTATACCATATGAGGAAAATGTTAAACATTACATAACCAAAAAAACATGAGTGTTTAGTCAATTGAAAACATTACACAATATACAAACTTGAGTGACATGATCTTGAAACATTACATAATGTTCAAATAGAGTGTCACTTGAGTAATCAACTTGAAGGTTATGTATAGTTTGTTATGATTTGTTGCATAAGAGGACAAAGTTCATCTATCATAGCGTTCATTATAACTCGGTATTGATAATGTTTTAACGTTATTGATGTCAATATGCATTATTTTCAGTTAGACAAGCACCGGTTGTTGATATTAATACAACGTTATGTCATGCAATGCACGAGTTCTAACATTGTGGGTTCATAATTGAGATATTAGCAATATGAACTACGTAATTTGTTATTCATGCACTATTACTTCTAACATATGAACTGAAACATGATCAATTTGAACAGCTTATAATTTTGGATGTGCGAATCGGATTATGGTCTAACACAATTAGTAATGTAGAAAGGAGAGGCATCGTTGTCTATGCAGAGTTGTCTTCTATATTTATTTGAGATATTTATCTTAATTCAAGTTCATTTCTTTATGATGATTGTTATTAGTTTCAATTCTATGTTGACTACATCATTCATAATGCGTAATGAGTAGATCTCTTAGTTAGGACATGTGAATCGATCCACCGTCATGAGCATGAGATAAGAAATGTACTTAATGCATGATTAAGGTAGTGATGAATGTAACAGTGATTGAATCATTGTGATTACGAGTGAAGTAGCTTGATCGTCTATCTAATGTCATAGTTTCAATTATGCAATTAATCATAACTCATTCTTGTTAATATGAAACAAATCTGATTTAGGTTACTGTGTTGAATTCATTTTTAAATTAATCTAGATTGGTATGATCATATTTATTATTATATTGAACTCATTTGATATAATATGAGGTATTACTAGAGCTTATTCCATGTGAATGAACTAGATTGTTAGATTGGTAGTTAATTTGTTCATGTGAGGATCTTAATGCTCATATTGGATCATTACATGTCATGTGTGTGTTATTATGTTATAGTAATCATAGCCTCACACTATACTATATCATAATTATGTCAATGATTGGTATAAAATCCATGGTGAAGTTTACATGTTTCTAACTATTCTTCATAATGTTGATTTCATCTTAGTTAACGTTGTTTTATTTAAAGATTACATACATTAATTTTCAAAATCATCCCTACATTTTGAAACGATTAGTTTGGTTAGGTATTATTCACGAGCTGAGCATATTTTGAGCTTAATTTTATACATCATGCTTAATTCTCCGTGGGATCGACCACTTGCTTGTCCTATCTATGGTTTGTTTTGTTTTGAGCTTGGGATATTAATTTGGAGTGCTTCACGATAGACTCTACCAAGGAGCTTAAAAAGGAAAGTGAATATTGAAGGTGAGGAGCATGGAAAAATCTTGCATATTTTTTCAAAAAGAACCAATTACAAATTGATAAATTAGGTGTCACTTTTTGATAAATAAGTTTCAAAAGAGTAATTCCCTGTATGTGTATTTTTTTCAAACTTATTTCCCTCCTAATATAACCTAAGATTTTTATTCCTTACAAGTGCACTTTCCAAAAAAAAAGTTGTAAAGATATACTACCAATACTACCCATATCTCTCAAATATATATTCTCATTCTCAAACCCTAAGGGATTGTTTGGTATCACTATTCAAAACTGTGAAAATCAAAATCAATAAGAGAAACAGAAAACTAGTAGCTAAAATCAAAACCAGTTCATGAAATTAAGTGTAATTTGTAATCGGAATCTTGAATGCTGCTTTCAAATAAAATAAAAAACAAAAATTGAAAAAGTCACTTTTTCTGATTTTCTATTTTCTACTTTTGTTTTATCCATTTAAAAAATAGAAATGAATACCAACCAATTCTATTTCATCAGCCAGTGAAACGAAAATAAAAAAATAAAAACACCAACGATACCAAACAATCCATCCCAATTAACCACCTCCTCATCTCTCATCTCACCTCACACCTCTCTCCTCTTCTCATCCTTTTCACCATCAAATTATAGTTAGAATCCTCTACCAAGCCACGGTTGGTCTCCTCCACCTTACCATCGTCGTCATCCTCTACCTCCTCAACCAAGTAATTGACAACATCCTTAACCTACTTCACCAAATCGTTGCCGTCATCCTTATCTCTTCTACCAATCCACTAACGACATCTTCCACCTCCTCCATTGAGTGTGGCCATCTTCCTCCTACTCAACAGAGTCGTCTTCGGACGAGTCGGATCAGAGTTGGTTGTAGAGTGTAAATATTGTTGTATATTGATGTACATGTTGTGCGATCATTTGATTTCAATTAGAGGAAGGACTGAGGAAAAATACATGTGTGCATACATATGCTGGGGAAAAGGTATACGTGTGCTGGACAAAGATATATATGTGTTGCATACAACTGCTCTTCAATTACAAGCGAGAGATGGACCAACGAATTTCTAATGTTGTTTGGACGACTTTTTTTCTTTTTCTTTTTGCTAGACATACTAAAAAATTATATAAGATGTAGAACTTTTTGTTCGGGACAAACGGATAAAGGTGGCGACGGCCCATGATGAAGAGGATAACTAGGATTTTTGTATTTTAATTATGTAATATTGATTTTTTTTTCCTGTTCTAAATGAAAGAGAGATATAAATAATTTTGACAGATATGAGTATTTTGTGAAGTGTATGTTCTGTTTTTTAAGGCCATACATTTGTAAGGAATAAAAATCTTAGGTTGTATTAGGAGGAAAATAAATTTTGAGGGAAGTAAGTTTGAAGAAATGCACATATAGGAAAAAATTGAATATTTTTTATAAAATTACAAAATATTATTACATTACAAAATATAATAAATTGAGGTTTAAACTTTAATACATGAAAATAAAATATATAAAAATGTTAATACTTCTAATATATAAATGAAAAAATTATCTACTGATATAACTTATCCAAATTAATTGTCATAAAGTACCCCATCCTTTTTTTTTCTTTCTCTAAGCGCCACTTGCCCTGTTTTTTAAGATTTATTTTCAAAAACGTATCAATTGCTTGATTCTTTTGAAGATTTGATTTTTGTTTTTTATATTTGCCTATTTTCTGTTCTTTTCTTTTCTTTTTTTTCAATTTCAATCTCGTGCTTTTGGAAATTTTCCCTTTCCAGATTTGGTCGACTATTTCTTGCATAATCTAACGTTGTCATCTCCCTCTCTTCATCACAAATTCATCATTATCACTTGATCTCGATCAAACTAAGAAATGACTTCGGTTGATTTGTTGTTTTGGGCATATTCAATTTCAGACGTTGCCATTATTTTTTTCAAAAATGGTTTTCAAAACGTATCAATTGTTTTCCGTCGTTGTCGTTTTTATCGGTTCTTCATCGTTGTCGTTGTCATAGGTTCTTCGTCATTGTGAGTTTGTGAGATCGTAAGTTCGTCGTTATCGGTTCATCGTCGTCCTCCGTTCATCGTCATCTTCTTCTGTTCGTCATCATTTCGTCGTCGTCGTCGTGAGTTCTTCATCATCGTCGTCGTCAGTACTTCATCATCGCCGTGAGTTGCGATGGGGATAAATATAAAGATAGAGAATTTTCTCTATAAAAAATCCCAATATTATATTAAAAATTATTCAGAAAATTGCCCAAACGTACAGTTTTGAAAAATTAATTCCAAAAACATCCATGCAGGATTTCAATTCCCAAAACATACAATTTGAACGTTTCTCTCTCCTCCTCCCACAATCTCATCTTCCTCCTCATTCTCCTCCTCCTCCTGCTCCCATTCTCCCTCTCTGCCTCCACATCTGCGCTCCTCGCTCTCTGCTCCGTCGTCACCGGCTGCACCCTCACCCTCTGGTCTCCATGCTCGACAATAATAGTCCGAGGTACATGAGCACTCTTCTGATCAGTCAGTCTTCTCAGGTGAGCCATAGTCATAAGGATTCTTGCTATAGCCCAATTTCACTGATTGCGACACATCTCTACGATCCAATGTTTGATAGGTTCATGGGATTTTCAAGGGGATTTATATGCGAAATGTGGACGGTGGGGGATGCAAGGAAAGTGTTCGACAAAATGTCTGAGAGGAACAATGTTGATCAAATGTTAAACGATTTTGTTGCAAAAGTTTTGTGTTGTTTTTGTCATTGTTTTCTTCATCATTAGAATATTTTTTTCTAGTGCAGCATGTGTGAATAAAAATATTTTTTTCCTTCAGGCATTCTGATTTTTTTATTCAGGCACTCTGTTTTTTCATCAGGTGCTCTGTCTTTTGTTTCTTCAGGCGCTCTGTTTTTTCCTTCAGGCACTCTGTTTCGAAACAGAGAGCCTGACTAAAATGACGCCCTGTTACGAAACAGAGCGCCTGAGTAAAGTGAAGCCCTGTTTCGAAACAGAGCGCCTAAGTTAAGTGACGCTCTGTCCCGACAAGGTGGTCAGATTCCGACGAGGTGGTCGAATTACGGCGATGTCTCAGGCGAGGTAGCTGGATTCTGACGTGGTCTTCGGCAAAGTCTCCGACGAGGTGGTCAAATTTCGACGAGGTCTCCGATGAGGTGGTCGGATTCCGATGACGATGGTCGTATTCCTGCCAAGATTCCGACAACGGGGTTTAGATTTCGGTCAAGAACCCGGCGAGGATTGGGTGATGGTAAGGGTTGGGGTGGAGATGAAAATAAGGTTACGGATTTAAATGAGATGGATGAATTGTATGTTTTTGAAATTTAGATTCCTTGTGTATCTTTTTGATATTATTTTCAAGTTTTTATAGTTTTGGGTAAAAAGCCCAAAATTATTTATTTAAAAGTATGAATTATTGTATAAAAATTGATATAGTGGGTCAAAAACTTGATCTCTATATGAAGAGAATGATATTATAATAATGTATTATAAGGATATGAATATTTAAATTGCAACGAATGATATAAGCCTATAAAAGCACTCACATCCTACGGTGGTAATCAGGTCAGTTTCGGTTAATGGTTCGATTTTACAACCCAAAATCAAAACTAAACCGATTTTATTTATTTATTTATTTATTTATTTATTTTTGAAAAGCACTGAACCGATTAATTAATCGGTTTGAAAATCAAAACCAAAACCAAACCGATTAATTAATTGATTTAAAAAATCAAAATCAAAATCGTTTATTAATCAAAATCAAAATCGTTTATTAATCGTTTATTAATGAAAAGAATAGCACTGTAGCATTACAGAATGAGATAGGGATAGAAAAATTGTTACAAATGGTCTAAGGACATAGGGACTGTTTGGTATTACTATCCAAAACTGTGAAATCAAAATAAGTGACAAAAATTAGAAAAAAATTAGTATCGAAACATGAAACAGGAAAAAACTCAAAAGTACTTCATGAAATAAAATAATTTCTTACAAAAGGAATCTTGAATGCTACACTTAGATAAAACAAGAAACGGAAACTAAAAACTATTTTTCTGATTTTATATCTTTTGTTTGTGTTTCATCCATTTAAAAAGCATAATCAATGTCAAACAGTTTTGTTTCTTCAGCAAATGAAACGTAAATAGAAAATAGAATCAACCAGGGAAACTTGAGATAAAATGCCCCCATCCACTTTCCCCCTATACCTCACTCACCACTTCACTTTCATTTACACCATACTCCCCATTTGGACTTCATACTTCAACTTACTCACTATACCCGTATTTTTCTATTACTTTAAACACAAACAAAGTCTACAAGTCAAACAACACAACCCCCACTTTTCATTTTATGTTTTTCAACTTTTTGAATCCATAAAACCCCTGCACAGATCGCTCCCATTCTCCCCTTTCTCTTTGCATGCAAACCATTAATTCCATGACCACATCTAAACCATTGAGCTTGAAACCACCACCACAATTCACAACAACCAAATCCACCACCATAATCGAGCTTGGGCACCACCAAATCCACTGATGGAAGCTGTCGTTTACACGTCAAATTAATATTTAAGAGTACCCACTTCACTCTATAAATATAGAATTAAATGTAGTAGTGGAAGTAGAGGTCGATCCCACAAAGAAAGTTGAAAATGATCAACTAAAATAACTTAAGGCTTTTAAATACTCTAGGAGTTGGGGGTTTGTTTAAAAGGTTGAATACCTAAACTAATGATTCAAAAATGTAAAAACTAAACTAGATAGATAGCAGCATAGGTTGCTTAGGGAGAAATATAGGGATTATGGTTGATTCAATTATAATTACTTAGATCAATCACTGATATATATAAGCCCTAAGTGTGATGATTTAAATGGAATGTTTGTAATGAGTATTTGCTTAACTCACTACGTTCCTTAGCTTTTAACTTC
>JAOVYX010000807.1:0-13274 GCA_035668315.1 Drosera spatulata
AAAGTGGCGGCGAAGCTAGTGGACACTGCCATGGTGGATGAGATTGTGGCCACGATGAGAGATTGGGGAATTGTGTGTGGCTGGCACGGGTGAGAAAGGAGGGGTGAGGGGATTTTGGTGAGGAGAGGGTTTGGTTTGGGGGATTTGATTTTTGAGGGTTGTGATTGGTTGGTTGAAAACACCAATTATCCACACGCTGGCAGTGGGAATAGGCTCTGATGGCGAACGTTGAATATTGAAAGTGTGTGGCGGACCGTTTGCGACTCTGATCTTTTCAATCTTTTGATTCCGTACCCTTGTTATTCCATACACACTCGATAATTAAAGAAAGTTTTAAAAAATTATCATATAAAATAATAGATATGAATCAGAGAAACCATGAAAAAATATCTTTGAAAAATCTATTACATTTTACACTTTCTAACATGAATTTATTATATGTATTTTTGAAGTTATAGTATTAAAAATATTTAATGAATTACATAAACATACAAAAATTTAAAAAAAAAATACAAAAATATACACAACTAATCAAAATTTCAAAAAAATATAATTCATTCATATCATTTAAATACCTAACCTTAATCTCATCCCCATCCCAACCCCTACCATCACACAACTGTCATCGGAATCCGACTACGTCGTCGGAATCTGTACGAAATCTGAAACGTTATCAAAATCTTTGTCGGAATCCGATCACGTCGTCAGAATATGAAACAGAACGCTTGAATAAAATCAAAACATAACGTACGATCAAAAATGAAAAAAAAAACGTCAGTATAAAAATAAACAAAGAGCCAATATAAAATTGAAACAGAGCTCCTATTCTAACACTTTGTTTACAAACAGAACGTATGAATAAATGAAATAGATTGCATGTCCACATGAAACAGAGCGTATGAGCAATTGAAACAGAACACATGAATCGAAAATGATACATAATATTAATATAAGATTATGCATCATCAGAACTCGACATCATCCAAAAAATAAAACAAAACGCATAAACAAATGAAATATATCGTATGTTTCCGAATAAAAAAAATGCATGTAAAAAAATAAATCAAAACATGTAAACAAATTAAACAAAACGTACGTAAAAACAAATGAAACAGAGGAGATAAACAAATAAAATAACTCAAACAAAAGCAACGACTAAAACAACACTCAAATCATGGAAGAAAACAATCCTCGAATGAATCACATTGTTCCCATCATGAACGCCAGTCTTCCCTTTGTCCCTCCTTGATTTCCTGCAAAGATTGAGCAGATTCCTCCACTTGAACACTTCCCCTTTGTTGCGAATCACGAAACCACGATTGTGAATTCTCACATACAATTGAAGTCCAATGCAAGAACTAGCTACTAAGTTTACCCATTCATCCTTCTCCTTCAATTCTCTCCATTTCATACCCTTAACATCAACATGCCAAAGCATACAGTGAAATCATTTCTAACAAAAGCAACTGTTGATAATCAATGTTCATTTCATCGAAAACAAACTCGATCTAATGCGACACTAATCGAATCTACGCACAGCAAAATCGATCGAAGAAGAACAGAAGCCTAACCGGATCTGGGAGGACGAGGGACACGAGGAGTGCGAGAACCGAGAAACTTGAGAGGCGAACACGTGAAATTGCGGAACTCCGACGACGCCGACAAGAGAGAGTCGTCTTCTCCGGCGATCGAGATCCCCGACGGGCTCGGATCTTCCAGTGATCGATGTTGGGATCATCCAACGGCATATCCTTGTCGTGCTTCCCCCTGTGCCGAGGCGGAGTTTTGGGGAAGAATCGGCAGAGGCGATGAAGGAGTCGACGGTGCCGCCGGTGGTGGTTGTTGTTGCTGCGGTGGCAACGGCGGTGGAGGTGAGGACGGTGGCGAGGCTGGGAGGGTTGAGGAGGAGGAGGAGGTGGAGAGAGCGGAGAATTTGGTCTCACCTATGCAACTCGGGAAAGAAAGTTTCCACTCGAAATAAGAAAGTCTATCCGGAAGTCGACCAACAACCTACGAGTTTGGTTTAGAAGGTTTCGCAAAACCAGTACCAATAGGTGGGATAAATATATCTGCTGTCAATGCAATCACAGTTCTTAACCGTCGCTGAGAAATACATCTCTAAAAAGGCGGATGGGTCAGTTTTAGATTCATATAATTTCTTATTAAAGATAGAAATCAGTTCTTCGGTTTGTGATTTTTTTTTTCCATTTCTATATTTTTGTGAATATTTTTAAATTTTTATATGTTTAGTTTATTTATTTATAAAAACAACAACAAAAAACGAACAAAATGTAAGAAAAAGAATTTATGATACTTAAATATAACTTCCACATTATAGAAATGTTACAAATTTTATTTTTATATATATATAGAAATATTGTTTTCCGATGTCTTCGGATGTTAAAAATATTGAGGTGCAACAAGAGCGCTAAGGTCTCTCAAAAAATCATTGTAAATATATAATATAAATGTAATAAGTTTTTTTGGTTGATCATTCACATATCAATTTTTTATTGATTAATAATCGTACATGTGTGAATTTTTCTTTGATAGATTTCAAAATGAGTTAAGTAACATCATTAAAATCTTCATAATCAAGCATATCAATGATTAAATAATTATGTGAAAACTTGAAGTAATAATATTACGTATTTTTTATTTGATCGAGCTTTTCTTTAATCGTTTATGACATGAATAATCACATTAAAAAAATTGAGTTTTTATATTTCATTATCTCATATTAAAATAATGTTGATGGCTTTATGTATTATTCGATTCTAAAAGCTTCTTATAATTGAACAATGCATGAATAATCGATAAATTGAAATTTATAAAAAAAAAATATAACTACTTAATCTAAAATAATTATTTATTATTAATAAAAAAAATACAATATAATGAAGTACATCACAAAAAATGCAATCGAAAATTATATATCCACAAGTCGAGATGTAGTTGTCATTAATACTATCCTCTTCGTGTCAAGATTAAATTCTAACATGAGTGACGAAAAATAAGGAATATCCTTGTAACATAACGTTACTAGAAAAACTCGTATATAGCACAAATTGGAATCTTGATCCAAAGAAGCCGCTAACTTCGATGACCTTCAGTCCAATTACATTGGGCCAAATGGTGCCCAAATGTACCTCAATGTCATAGGCCCATTTTTTGTATGAAGGAATACCAGGCCTCCGAGGCACGACGACGGAGGCTAAACAAAGGTCCAAGATCTTTTGCGTGACCATTATTCAACTGATACGAAATGTCAATGTGCAATGTGCTATGCATCTAAACTACAAATCGTGCAAACTGTACGTTACAGTATTCAAGTTGCTATGAATTTATATATGTTAATGTTCGATGTTCATGTACCTGACTAAATCCGAAAGCTAGCGAAAACTAAAGCTAAGAGGATGAAAATGTACTTATCCAACCTTATGTTGAGTTTCAAAAGCCAATGTGTTACGAACATTTAAAACCATCAATCGTGTAAGTCGTTACGACGCTAGAATCGTCATGATAATTTTCAATGTGACAGCAGCATTCGTGGATATATGGGTGGATATATGGATGAACATCCATATGATTTTTAATGATCACATGGCCACAGTGGTCACTAGGCCCTTAGTTTGAGTGTGACCCGAAATGATCGTAGGACTACTTCAAACTTGCATTGCTCATTTTCCATCTCGATCGTAGGACTACTTCAAACTTTTGGTGCCATTAGTTTGTGATCATTTTTCTAACTGTCAGCGTTGATGAGAATTTTCTAACAAAATATCTGGTTTGGTTTAATTAAATAATGTTGGATCAATCTTTATATATGTGTCGTTGATTGAATCGTTTTGTTTTCTGAAAGGAAAAGCTTTATTAATAGTAACTGTTTTCTTTGTCTACAGGTTTTAACTCGAGACCTACTTAAAATAAACTAAATGCAGAATCAATGTTTCTGCATCGTTGTTGAATGTATCGATTTGTTTTTTTATAAGAAAAACCTTTATCAATAACTGTTTTCTTCATTTTCAAAACTTAACCGAGATCTATTTAGAATCTAAACTCTCAATCGCTTGTATCAATAAGTCTTTTATGGCAATCAATGCTTCTAACAGTGCTCAATCTTGACTTCATTGGTGACATAAGTTCGTGGGTACAGGACGTCGTCGTCGGGATCAGACCTGACCAGTCACAACCCTTGTAATTAACTCCATAGGAAAAATGAAGCACTTGTGAATCTTGGAGAGTATCAACTGCAGTCTTGGGGGTATATATTCCTCAACACTTTCGTGTTTTTTGATTTTTAGGTTGAATAAATTATAATTAATAAAAAATATATTTGAAACATTTCATTTATAAAATATTTTTTCGTCTCAAATAAATTACGATATGTTAATTTGACATGATTATTAATAAAAATATTAATTTTAGGTAATTTTATATTTTTATTCTTGTAAAAAGAAAAAAGAAGTTGTGAGTAAATGGAAAGTAAATTATGAATGGATGAAGATAAAAAAATAATAATGTAAACTATAATACGATATAAATTATATTTTGAACATTTAGCCCATCAAACCTTGTTATTTTAAGAAATATTATAATTTATATAATATATTTATTTTTAATAATATATTCTAATTTATTTAAAAAACACATATTATTGAAGGTGTACATCCACCATGATGTACTAATAATTCCCTTGAATCTTCATTGGTTGGTTCTCTTATCCTTGGATTTCCCACATTAAATTTCTATTCTTGAATCTCTCCCCGCCTTCTATTTCTAGGAACTTTCTCCAAAACCAATAAAGAATTCAACGATCAGTATCTGCTAAAAGTAAATACCATTAATTCAATTTATTGATCAGAAAAAGTAAAAAAGGGTTGAATTTTCCACCGAGAAATGATTAGTATTTATACGACGTTTAATTTTTTCGTTCATTAATATCAAAAAAGAAATCATTTTTAAAAAAAATGAGTTGTAATCAATTTTTGTGATTTTTTTTATATAAGCATAACTTGTTTCCTCGAGAAACGATTTACGTAAAATAAAAATCATTTTCTCAAAACACAATTTCTTATATAATAATGAACTCGTCTTATAATGAAACAAGTTAAGAAAAAAATGAACCTAAAAAACAATACGGAGAAAGGACCAACGCGGCACAAGACATTTCCGTCTCCTCACAATCTTACATTTTAAATCATGCAACTTGGTTTCATACATTCACATCTTCATTGTGCTATATAAAGTCCCATACACCAAGCACATGAATCTTCATTCTTCGGCAATCTCCATATCAATCATCATTCACCACCAGGAATCTCAAAGTACCCTTTTGGTATCCGGTCTCTAAAGAAATCATGAAGCCAACAGATCAATTGGCGGTTGGAAATCGGGCGAATGCTCAAGGCCAATGGTCCACCGGACTCTGCGATTGCTTCTCCGATGTCCCCAACTGTAAGTCTCTCCGATCGATTTGTTCTAGCTGAGAAGTCGATTCTGCCAAAAACTTAAGTTTGCGGATAAGTCAATTGTGGTACAAGTCTATTTTTTTATGAATAAGTCAGAAGTTGTGACATAAATGAAAATTATTTGTGTCATAACATGAGCAACATGAGCAATATCTATATCGTAACATGAGCAAGTCAGTTGTGTCTAGTTAAAATTAAACGACTAACCCTTATCTGTATCGTAACATGAGCAATAACTTATGACGAAATTGGTTCTGCTTCTTGTTTACAGGTTGCTTGACCTGCTGGTGTCCGTGCATTACTTTCGGGCAGATTGCTGAGATCGTTGATCGAGGATCATCATGTATGTTCACATTGACAAAGCGAAACCATATGAATTGATCATGCTCCATGTGGATGTGACGATTCTGATCATTTGTGCTATTTGGTTTGATTTGTTTGGAAAATGCAGCGTGCGGTGTGAGCGGAGGGATCTACGCGCTCATTCGTCATTCCACTGGTTGCCAATGCATATACGCTTGCATGTATCGCTCCAAAATGAGGAGCCAGTTTGGGATACCGGGGTCCAATTGCCACGACTACTGTGTTCACCACTGGTGCGAGTTGTGCGCCTTGTGCCAAGAGTATCGTGAGCTCCAGCACCGTGGATTCGATCCCCCCCTTGGTATGACGCACATTCCGATCTATACTCAATTTCTCGTTACGATTAAGATAATACATTATTGATAGAAGTGGTTCTCCGACAATTGCATTCGATTAGTAATTAATGAATTGATCCTAAAAGATCTTGAGATCGAGTCTAATGTGTGCTTCTTTGCCATGTGGTTCAGGGTGGCAAGGCAACCTGGATAGACAGAACCAAGGTATCGGAATGGGAAACCCTCCCACGGTTCAAGGCGGTATGACCAGATAACTTGAGCGCTGTTTGGTAATCTTCCTAGCCCGCTGTGGTCGTTGTTGCATACGAGAGTCAATTCCGCACGCGAAGTGTGTTGTAACATGATGTTTTTTATCTTGATTTGATGCCTTTTATTCTTGTTGCTTGTATGTAGAGTAAACCAGACAATTCTGTGCTACGCTCAATGAGCTTTTGTTATATTGTGAGTATGCTTTCGAGTTCCGTTTGTTCCCCAAAAGAATACCACAATTGTTGACAAATGCCTGATGAACGGATCGGATCGTTGACAAAAGATCAGTCCCATTGAGGCGACATTAAACTTTGAGGACAAAGTCGAACCGTTTGGCCGCAGACCTAAGTATGGATCTGAACATCCACTGCTGTCAACACTGCAAAATTGCTGTAAGAAACAAACCAAATAAGGATTAACCAAATGATCGCATAAGAGAACAGGTGCGAAGAAAGGTGAAATGACAAGCACCAGGTTTTACAATCAGTCCAGTCACGGTAGGCAAACAAAGAACCAAAGACATCAATAAACTTGAGAATGGCTATCTATCACGAAACGAGCAAAAAGTTGGAGCACATGGACCGACCTCCCCTTTGAGAAACTGGAGCCAGAGGCACTTCTGTACATCAATGCTCTATTCTATCAGTGCGTAACGTTACAGCAACCAGTAGTTACGGTTCACAAGCGCTCCCACATAGACATAGGGCCGACTATATTTCTTGCCAATGATTCCCAACAGTATAGCACTTCTCAACTCTCAAAATACCAGATGATTCACACTATAACAGAAACGCTGAACAATGCAAAATTTACTTCATCTACAAAGAATTTCGATACTGACGATAGAAACCACCAAACTTCTACACCGGTCTTCAGCACTTCATGCTTGAGATAATGCCGGACGCCGGCTTCACATAGGCAAAAATCTTTGGCTGCTTTGACGGGTTGTGACTGGAGATGAAGCTTTACAGCTCATATAAAAATTCAATTCTCGAAAACGATATCACACAATCTGCAGATCAGTGCGCTCTCTATTATATGTAGATCACTCGGTCTCTAATAGCCAATTAGTGTCCCTACTCCTATCAATGCCGATTCAAAGAGTTGTTTGAAGGGCATATTGGCGACCCACATTGTGGACTCTGAATAAGAGTCCAAGCTTCGAACGATTTCAACACTGTAATGACAACAACACAACAAATTAACTGCCCGGCAGGAAAAAACAGAAGTTGATAATTGTCATAAAACAGGAATGTCAGCAAATTAAGAGGCTTCAGCTTTCATCCTCTCGCGCCCGAAGGAAACTTTCAAGTACCAGCAAGGTCAACGACCAAATTTTTTCCTCTTTGTTACAAATCCTTCATTAGGTCACATCATGCCATCTCAATCCAAAAATTGATTCTATGTGTTTTTGCTTTTGAGTTATTCTTCTTCCTTATCGAGTCCTAACCTTCTAACCAATTCAAAATCATGAACCTATCACGCCCAAAAACGCAATAACCAGATTTTTACACCCGCTATGTGAGATAGGCTGCATCTGCAACGATGTTATTCTTTTCTACTTGTATTACCATCTTCCTCTTGGGTCATGGAATTCATATTTCATATCTCCAACTTTTCAGAAAAAAAAAAACAAAAACAAAAACAAAAAACCACAGAATAAGAAGCATACTGAAAACTTCAAGTACCTTTCATCATTTGGCAACATAACAACGAATGTTGAAACTTCCATCAGTTCAGAGGGAGAACGGCATCCAGCTTCTTTTGAAGCATCCATCCTCTTGGATACTCGGCACTGAGCGCTTCCGAGTGAAGATGCCAGTTCATTATCCTTTGACAATCTTCCGGAATGCCTTCCATTTGGCTTTCATCTTCCACCAGCTGTTGTATAAATGTGGTCTCCTACAGATCCAAAGTCCAAACATCAGTTAAATCACCATTATTCATCATATCACTCACTCTTCTATCCAAGAAAGGAAAAGTTGGGGAAATCACAGCAAATGGACCAGTCACTCACCTGGAATCCCTCTTTCACAGTGTTCAGCAGACGGATTGGTTTCGCAAATGAGCGTTTCCATCGCTTTGGGTCCCATAATATGGTGCTATTGAAAGCAAAACCCGACATGTCAACGTGAAATCTCCGCAGCCTCTTGCTTTTTTCATTGGTATGCCATCCTATCACTGCACTTCCATTGCAAACTGGACCTTCCAATATGGTCTTGCTTTTGCTTTGTGCTAGCATAGCCACTGGCCAAGTGCCAAAACGGCTGTCAAGATAGCAAGGAGATCAAAACACTGTCAACAATACTTTCCCAAGGATGCTCCTCTTAACAATCAAATGGAAACTAAATGTGCCTGCTACTCATGCCAGGATGAAACCCAGAGGCCGTTTCCTAAAATCTATGGCCAGGGTTCATGTCTCAATATTTTCCTGTTTCACGGCACAGAATCTAACCTAATTTCCAGCTGATTACTAAAAAATCTGACATGATAAGTGATGAGCCATCCACCTTCAGAAAAAGTGATAAGTAATAACTAATGCACATAGATCCTACGAATCATAGTAAGTGGCAAGCTCAATTACAAGACAAAAGGACCAATAACTTTCAGCATCTCACATGATAATGCCATATTCATTTCAGGGGAAGTCTTTAAGGTAAGATAAGATACAACCAAAGAGGGACTAATTTACTGCAAAATCAACCAATGTACCATGTCAGATATCTAACTAGCAATCTAGTCTTTCCAGGCCAATCTGTCGTAATTAAGAACGATCTACATGAAAGGACCTAATCGAAGTTTAGACTAAGCCTGCAAAAGGTACTATCACTATAGGAAGATGAAATCGAGACCTATCTCCTAATTAGATTCATAGGATGCCCACACCATCAGCATACATTTTAATGCGGCTAAAAATTGAAACCTGATTCCCTACAATCAAACTCATTGAATCAACTATGATGATACTCCATAGGGCGGACATCATAAGTTAACCATCCCTAGAAAGTCATACTAAAACCAATAGATAGTTCTTTCCTCATCTGTATATTGTTCGTAGTTATTCCTTTAAACTATCACCAAATATTGTAGTCAGTGACTAATCTTCAGTCTCAGATTCACGGATATTAAAAGAAACAAAAAAATGCTTCAAATCCTATTTAGATCTTTCCAGATAACCGGAAGAAAGGCCACAACAAGAAACCAGCACTTTTCTACAACGGAAAGCAGAAAGCGATGCATCCAACATCTACTCAATGAAGTAACAATAAGACAACAGGAGACCAGTCCAGTGCTCATATAAACTGTCATGGAAAACAGAAAGTAAACCCTCTGACAATGACTCCGCTCAAATAATCTAATGTCACATCAACACACACAAACGGTCACAACAAAACCATCAATGCAGAATAACATTCCTACTAAACAAACAGAGCCGAGCTATACCTGATTCCTCTCAATCTCTCAAACAACTCCAACGAATACACATTATCATCATCAGCAAAGTACACGATTCCATCAAGCTTATGCATCTCGATATGCTTCAACGCTACATTCCTTTGTTCCACCCCTCTATCCTTCACATCCGTCATATTCTTCTCGCAAACCAAATGCCTATACGTAACACCGACACTCCTCAACATCTCCGCGGTCTCCGCTGACTGACCGCCGATCTCCACCACGATCCACAACACCGGCGGATTCACGAGCCTCAACACTTGCCCTAACCTACTCAAATAGTACCCCTGAAACATCCTATTACACGTCGGCGTCACCACAATCAACAACTTCCTCGCCTCCTCATAATCGAATCTCTCCTTCTCATTCTCCTTCCTCTCAACAAACGACACACTCCCAATCTCAACGGCCCTTACATTGACGTCATTCTCCCGCGGCCGATCGATTCTTCCGCTCGCGATCTCCTCGGCCCTCAGATTGACCACATCAGGCTTCATCTCGAAGCTGAAATCGCGCGGGCGGATCTCATTACGAAACCGACCAAACGGCAACAATCCGAGCAAGAAACCAAAAACGCAGAACACAAAACATCTATACAACGACCACCGCCAGGACAATCTCCGGCGCGAGAAGAGGCGGCGGAGGAACGCGGCGGCGGAGATCGGAGGGGAGAAGAGCCGCGGCGGCGGCGGCTTGGAGGAAGGGGAGAAAGGGGAGCCGTTGATGTGGTGGTGATGAGATCGGTCGTGATTCGCCGGCGAGAGAGTTCGGCGGATCGATGCCATTGATTGATGTGGGGTTTTGGTGTTCCGATCACATGGTGGGGATTTGGGGCCGTTGGATCTGGGAGATGGACGGCTGAGATGAGTCGGGGGCTGAGGAGGGCGGCGGAGACGTGTAACGGAAAATGCGCGTGGAGGCACTTGACGCTGGATGGGGTTTTGGGCAGTGTGATTTGCCGACGAAAGAGACATGGTGAGACGTGAGAGCAATGATATACTCCTCCTTGGCTTGTTCACACTGAAATTTGTGCTATTTTTCGTCAAAATAATTGATTTTTCTTCTTCTTATGGGTTTCTTAATTTAATTTACAACCTAATTTAGTTTAATTTAGATTTTCATTTACGGACGATTATATACAAAAAATAAGAAATTTTAATAACACATATTAATGATATAAGGAAATTTTATTTTTATCCTTATTAATGATATGTTGTGTAATGATTGTTGTTATAAATCAAAAAATAATAAATAATAAATATATGGATAAAATTGATAAAAAAAACTTTAATTTTATTTATATTAATTTTCATAATATATATTTTGAAACTTTATTTCACTTCTTAAATAACAATTAAATTAAAACAAAGATAATAATAATTTTTTAATAGAATCAAATGGTAGTCAGTAAGCAACCAACTTTTCAACCTAACATGGGCTTATATGCTGTTCATTCATGATCGGTATACTATGCCATAGAATAATACACTACCCACTGAACATTCCATCCAGAATATGAAAAAATTAGGGCACTCACACCAGAGCAACAGGAGTCGAGCGGGTCAAAGAAGAAGAACACCATGTTAGTGAGTTTGACAGGAAAGGAAAAAAAAAAAGGAATCCATAAAAATAAAAGTAAAAGGAATGAAAAAAATAAAATAAAATATGCTTTTCTTTAGTTGTGTTTGAGAGTTTTATGAAGGAAAATAAAAGATGATTCCTTTGATTGTTAGTGAATAAACAAAAAAATTAAAGGTTATTTTATTTATTTATCTTTTCATATAAAACAATCCTAAATATAAAAACAAGGACGAAATTAAAATTAAACAAAAATTATAAAGAAATTTTCTTTTTCTTATGTATTTCATCACATTTGAAAAAAAAAATAGACAAAAAAATATATACTTATTTTTTTAAAAAAAAAATCTATCATTTTTCATTAATCGTCAAACTCACAACCATGACATAACATAAAAAATGCTTAATTTTTTTATTTTCTTTTTCTTTTTCAACCAAAACCAAACTCAAAAGGATAGTGGCAGAGGGAGCAATCGGAAACCGACTCCAATCGATTTATCTCCGTAGAGTAGAAAGAGATGAGGATAGCGGTAGAAGGATGTGTGCACGGAGACCTCGACAACGTCTACGCCACAATCAAGCAATTAGAGAGGGAGGAGAACACCAAAATCGACCTCCTCATTTGCTGCGGCGACTTCCAGGTCTCTCACTTCTCTCTCTGAATCTTGTTTGTTTCTATCGTGTTGATTTGCTTTCCGTGATTCGCAATTTAGTTGTAGTTGAGAGCTGATTCCATCCGGAATTGAAACGAACTCCGGTGTGGTTTCTCACGCCTATCGTTAATCTGTTTTTTGTATTCGAGCTTGAATCATAGATCTGCTTCGTGGTACTTACCAAAAACGTTAGGGTTCGATTTGTGGATGATATATGTAGCATTAATCCTATAGGCTTCTGCTACATAAATGTGCATTATGTCGAGTGGGTTCAGCGCACATGAATTATAGAACTGGTAATCATGTGATGACTGATGATTGTAATACTTTTATAATTTTATCAAAAGAGGCAGTGGCATTCACATCTGTGATACTGGGTTGAATACTTCTACCATTATCCATATCACATATACGAGTCAACCATATCAAAAGCTCAAGCACGGATAGAATGTTCATGAAAAGGTATTTGTGTGTCTTAACGGGATCAAAATTTGAAAAAATGGTGTTGATGCAAGGATGAGCATTTATATAGGGATAAGTAAAAGCACACTGAATCACTGATTGATTTTCTGCATAGTTGGGCAATCGTATAAGTTCCCCATACTCTGAAGGGGATGCGGCTTGATTGCTTGGATAGATTTCCATGATTTTTTTGTTATGTTTCAGTAATCTTATGAGATAGTTGCCTATGTCTCTGATAAACTTAAGTTTAGTTTTTCCATGTACTTGCTACCACTCCATTGTGCGTTTAAGCTTCATGCATATATTCTTGTGAAATTGAGTCAGTTCACTTTGTGCTTATTTACAGGCTGTTAGGAATGAGAAAGATCTTGAGAGCTTAAACGTTCCTGCTAAATATAAGCAAATGAATACTTTTTGGAAGTACTACTCTGGTCAAGCAGTAGCTCCTTTGCCCACCATTTTCATCGGCGGAAATCATGAAGCGTCCAATTACCTCTGGGAGTTGTGAGTTCCTGTTTTCAGATATCTATCTCTAATTTTTTTTTTAATTTTTTTTTTGGATAAAGAATAGGTAGGTCACTACTCTCTTTCGTCTAGCCTACAACCTCCATTTTCATGTTACCCTGTTCTGAATGATGTTTTGTGGTGGACTTCCAATATATGTAATGTTCTGCGAGAATGATTTTGGCTCTTCTTCTAGGTACTATGGTGGATGGGCAGCCCCTAACATATACTTCCTAGGGTTT
>JAOVYX010000809.1:0-13272 GCA_035668315.1 Drosera spatulata
TAATATTTAAGTAAACTTGTGGACTTAGAATGATGATGCTTTAAGTGTAATTTTATTTAGTATTTATTCTAAACCCGATTAAGTTGAATTGCCTGGCTAGGGATTGTACAACCCTAGCGGTAGTAATGCTATGTGGGTTTTCTAGAAAAAGATCGGAAAACTCGGGGCGTTACAGAATTAGCAACGAAGAAACCGAAAGAAGGGGCATCAGATACAAATGTACTCAACATCGAAGACTTGTTGAAACAAATACAAGAACTGCAACAAAAAAAATAAATGAACAATGCCAAGCTTACTTCTGAAACACAAGGTAGAGAACAAATGAAAGAGGAGATGGCTCGTGCGGCAGAGTTGATGATAAAAGGCCATGACGAGTGGGAAAAAAAATCAGAAACGATCTTCTTGAAAACGAGGAGTAAATTAAGAAACTGCGAGAGGAATTGAAGAAGGAGAAATAAACATTGCAGCAGTACAAAACCCTATTGTTCGACACAACTCTGCTGTCAAAACAGAAAAGAAGGAAAAAGATTACGATAAACTGCAAATCAGTAGCGGAGATGAACTATTGCTATAACGTTCCGATTTTTCATAACATATGAATACATAATAATACAAATGATGTCACTGTTGTTGAGTTCGAACATCCCAGCTAGTCAAACCTTATTTAACCAGTTTAGGTACAAAAATAAATAAAATCCACTTAAAAATAAAGCATAATGTTATCTAATACAGCGGAAACTCCTCATTTATTACATATTTTAATTAGTCTATAATTAAAATACAGTAGATGCATATTAGCATCATAACCTATATCACACCTGCCCGTCGTCTCTAACTATTGGAAACACAGAGAAGAGAAAAACATAGAAAATTAGTAACCATGAGTCATATGAGCTCAATTACATGTCGGCCCCCTTACCAGAAGTTACACGAGAGAAAAAGGTAAGGAAAAAAAAAGGAAAAATGACCACTTAGGTCCTTTATTCCAACACCCTGGAACTATCATACCAATATGGTATTCACAATTATCATCTAAAAAACACAGTGAAGACAGACAATAGATACCCTCAGTGTTATAATTGTGCCATTGGCGAGACTTATTCAATTTCAACTTATCAAGCTTTATTCATATTTAACAACAGGGACATTCGCGAAAGGGGATCAGCCAAACCGGAGCCCAGGGTCTCCTGCAGTGAGTGTCCCTCATATCAAAATGACCTCACAGGGTCGATGAAAGAATGTCACCACCAAGTCACTTTATAACACAAACGACGGGCACAACGCTCTTTGTGTTTTGTACCATGGCGTTGCCTCACCAATTATGGATTTACACTCCTTTACTCACTCATCCTCTTTATACCAGTAATCAAGGAATAACACAAACACACACATCATCTTATCAAAGCACACAGTAGTTGCAACCAGTATTTTACATCAGCCACATTTAGTGACTACGTCCAAAGATTACATTATAACTCACGGTATAATAATCCGCATCGTCACACACAATAAATCTAAACGTTACCTTCTTAACATCGTTTTCCACACATACGCGTTCGACTTTTCCTTTATGTGTCAATAAGCAGTGTCTCTAGCTCCTATAACATATTAAGATTTACATAAAAATATATTTTCTTATGAATGTTTGTTCGCGTTACATAATTAAACATATTTCTTCTTATTCATGAAAAATCGTCTTGTTAATATTATGAGGTAATTCTGAGCTTGGTACAAGCCTTTGATACTTATTTTGATTCTCCATGATGATGATTTTATATATTGAATATCATTAAAGGTATTTGTAAATATTTGGAGTTGTTTTGGGGTTAAAACAATCATTCCCGGCACAGAAGGTTCTAAGATGGCATCCCAACCCCAAGGACGGACATCCCGGTCTCTAGAACGGGTGTCCCAACCTCTGGAACGAGAACGCGATCTCTAGAACGAGCTTTCCGACATCTGAAATGGGTGTCCTAGATTGTTTAACATTATCATTAAATGTATTTAAATCTATAACTTCTTATATAAAACTCCAATAATTATTCTGTAAAATTTTACATAAATTAGACTTCATAATCTTTCTAGTGAATCAAGGTTCCCATCATAAAACCTTACCAATAATAACAGTTAATTAGTTTAAATTTATAGTTTTTGCTAGTTGAGATAGTTTTATCTTATTTAACTAATTAACTCATAACTCTCTACACACAACTCCAAATAATGATTTGTAAACTGTTCTGAAAATTAGACTTCCATATCTTTCCAATGATATAAGACTTGTGTTTTATAACCTACTATATAATTTCATATCAAGGCACAAAGTCATCCTTGTAACCAGTTTTTTAGAGGTTGATATATCCGTATATTTTAATTTATATCTTAAGATTCACAACTCCGAATCTTGATTTGTTAAATTCGTTAGAATTTAGACATGTGAGAATTCAACATATATTGATATCATAATCTATCAAAGAGTGTATAATTTTTCACAATATTTCTAATCAAGATTGTTACCTTCTCTTAATAACGGTGAAGGATCCTCGTTGTAGTCGCCTTATTATCTAACTTCTCTTCTCTTTCTTAACTCTAATTTTTGATGGTAAGGAGTGTTTTGTTTTATGTTTGTAAGAAATTTTCAAGGAGAAGAGAGCTTGTATTTATAGAAAACGAAATCAATTAAAATAATTTAAATGGATAATTATTGGGTATTTGATGAATAATTAGTGGGTAATTAATTTAATTTAGGTGGAGCAAAAATTATCATAAAGAAAAATAAGTGTCAAAATTAAGTTTAGCTCATTTTTATATAAATATGATTTTTTCGTATTGAGACCGTATTTCATTCATATTTCATCAAACAAGCCTTTTAATCCCTTAAAATAAATTATAACATACGATAATATACTATTCACGTTAATTATCGTGAAACTAAATTTTACGTAATTTTTCAGATCTTTACAACTGCACTCCGACAATGAAGAAGAGGTCGAGCAAAAACTAACAACGAAGAAGAAGAAAATAGGCCACACTCCGGGATCAATAGTGAAGGAGATTAAAAAAAGAGGATCAAGAGGCAAAACACGCAACAACAACTTCACCTATGTTTCCTCGCAGTAGATGAAGAGCGATGCATTCAAAGTCACTCAGTATATGATCGATGGTGGGCGGAAAAAATACGGAAGGGTGACCGAAGAAGTACCCTACTAAGTATTCTTGTGAAACACTTAAACTTGTATTATTTGTATGTTTTGTTATATTACTAAAAATAAAAAATATATACATTAATTTAGGACAAGACGCCTGTTATTTCTCTGTTATGATTCAAACAAGACGCCTATTATGATTCAAATAGAATATCTGTTATGATTCAAACAGGACTCCTTTTATATTTAAAACAGTACGCCTGGTTTATTTAAACAGTGTGTCTGATTTATTTTCATTTATCATGTCTCCTTCATACAATGAGTAACAAAAAAATATATTTATCTTACACAGAAAGGTTATTTTTTATACTCACCCATCCTGTAACGAACTTTAAGAGTCTGTCGACATATGTAAGATCTGCATTCGATTGTGAATAATGGAGCATTGACGAACCATGCCATATCTGGTTTCTGTACGTTGATCTTGGAACAAGCAGCATTGAAAGACCAAATATCATTATACAGTACGGAATGTTGGGTAAGAAATTACTTGCAAATACTTATCTGAAATGTCTTTACTCCTTACATTTCAATCACAAATTCAACAAAATAAAAACTGATATTGGATTATTTATTATGATGTAGGCAGAAGTAATGAAACGATAAATCGGGGCCAAAATCACCATCATAAAGCCAATGAAGGAAAATAATCAACGTCGATGGCATTTCTTCCAAATGAACTCATCCAGAGGAGTAAAAAGCGGGATTTGCATACCATCGGACGTTGCTAGTGTTCGACAGTGAAGAAAATGAAGCATTATAATGTTAATTTATAGATACTCTCGATACTATAAAATGAAGCATTATAATGTTAACTAATTTCTGTGCGTTGTTGAATATGCAGAAAAACTATGTAGAAGAGTTCGACAAGGAAACATAAAGGCACGCAAATTGTCGAAGAAGAAAAGGATAAGTACAACATGCAATTGAAGGCTGCAACTCAAAACAATCTAGATTATGGAATGCACATATGCCAATGGATAAATCTACTTGAACAATCGGTTCCAAAGCATTCTACCTTGGAAGAAATGCGACGGACAGAGCAAAAATAGTCGAGACTTTAATTTCACGATATGAATTCAAAAGGCCTGCAAAGGAGGAGGATGACGAAGAAGAAGACGAAAACATATTCGACTGATTTATATTTTGATGATTTGTACAAACAATATCTTTTTAATGCAATTTCAAGTTAATCAGTTGTCCGCATCTGTAATATCATGTTTAATTATCATTTTCTCTTTAAAATGAACAGGCGCACTGTTTAAGTTATTAAGGTGCACTGTTTAATTCAAACAGGGCCTTAAGCTTATTCAAAGAGTGCGCCTGTTGTTTCTTTATAAAAAAAAAAATCAAAACATAATCAATAAATAAATACAAAATAAATCATATAATAATGCATGAGTAGAAATACAAATATAATTGACAAATTGAAAACAACACTCTTGGATTTGTTAACATCATCAAACTTCTCAAACGCACTGTTTACATTACAAAGGCGCACTGTTTCATTCAAACACCGTACCTGTATGATCAAAAACAGTGCGCCTATTGATATAATTAAAAAAAAAACACAATAGTACACCAATGCATTATCAAAAATTGATTAAATGATAGCCTTAGAAGTGAAAAAACCATTACATAGTACCCAACATGAGGTTTTTTTTTTTTTTTTTTTTTTTTAAAGAAAAGCAAGAACCTAACATAGACAGAAAAATCTTTATATAGGTTCTCGACAATTTTGTCTGTTGTGATAACCAATCTTTTTGTACCTCGTACACCTCATACCCCTGTACTCTTCACCACTCGATGAAGTTTGTCATTTTTTGAGCCTACTAGGAAGTCTGCTCAAAGACGACAGGGCCAATTCCACATCCACTAACGAAGCTATTTGGTCAACAACTGATGAACAAATAGGATGGATAACAGCCTCAGAGCTCTTCCTTTAACTTTCAATAGCAAAATACAGATCGATCATAGTGCTCATAGACAAGGAAAACTTCATAATCACACAAACCATATGTAAACATGGAAAACCGTTTGCCTGTCACATACGACAAGAGCCACTATTCTCTCTCACATTTATTGAGGCTGTCGGATCCGAAGATCTCTTCACCCTAAAAATGCGTGATTTCTTGAATAAATCATTAAAAGTCTCCAACATCCTGGGACATAAATTCCCATTCCATTGTTCTGCATCGCTTCAATGATTATTGAATCACTCAATTAACTTGACATGAATCTGATCCACCATCTGAGTAATAGGAAGCTCCCTTACACCCAAAAGCCAAGCATTGAATGACCCCGTAGCGTTGGTCGTCATCTCCCATAACGACAACCAATTGCAAATTTGACTCCCACCTCTCGTAAGGCATAAGTAAAGACGTAAAATCTTTAACTAGATCACCTCCTATAGTCTTAAATTTATTTAATTTATCATAAAACTCAGTGACGGTTGGAGCATAGGCACAACTATGAAATTTATCAATGATACGCTGCTTGTATGACGATGGCATATTAGCACCTCTGAATCTAACTTTCAAATTATTCGTCAGATGTCAAAGACAATAGGAAAGAGGATGTTCCAGAAATACTTCGGGAAAAACTTGCAAAAGGCCTTGATTACGATCACAGACAAAATTGATCCTTCCTTCGACAGGATTTACTTGACGAAGCTACGAAAGAAACGAATGCCAACTAGAATACGTCTCCTTATCAACCACAGTAAATCCTAGTGGAAAAAGTCCTGCAAAAAAAAAAAAAAATCATATGAATCATTTTCATGTTTGAAATACTACAGGAATCAGGGATAAAAAGACATACTATTTCAATTATACAGACGAACTGTTCAAAATAAAATAGTGTGTCTGTTTAAAAGAAACAGGACACTTTACTAAAAATACAAAAAATATAATATTAATAATGAAAAAAAATCCATACCCCTATTTGTATCTTTTCTAGCAACTTCTAATATCACTCCATTGAAATCATCCTTCAAGAATATGCCATCAAGAAAAAATAAAGGTTTACAATCCTAGTAACCGACGAATAGTCTGATCCAATAAGTGCCTGAATATATAGCTTCAACTTGAAAAACGACTCGGAAGAATCACCACCAACCATCATCTTCGCCTTCTTTAGGGTTTTTCATGACTTCTTATATGACAAATCCAAACCATAGTGGGTTTGAAAATGATTTCTGACCTTGTTTGCATTAAAATTAGGGTTGTAACGCGCCATTTCCAAAAGAGACTTAGCAAGCCATTCCGTCTTCATGGACTTCATTGAACCCGTCGGGAAAAACAAGTATCCACAAATGTGGACATTGTTCACCTTCCTTATGAAAAATGATTTATTGTAAGAACACAATGAAGTCTTAACAAACCATTGAAAACCATCATTTTTCTTAAAACAGATCGTATAAACCCTATCGTTCTCATTCCTCTTAAAACTGTATCGAAATCTAACTTCGCTTGCATAAAGTGCAGAGACTTCCTAAATCTTTGCCCCATTAAGAAAAACTTGACCAACATTCTAAATCAAATTTGACTAATGAGAAGAACGCAAGGGTTGATCACAATTGCTCAACGAACCAACATCTAACTGAAGCAATGACTCACGCACATTATCATCACCAAAATCATCATTTATATCATAATGTTGATTATGATTGGAAATTTAAGTCCCAGAAATTCATGCGCCAGTAGAATATCTCAGACACACTGTATCATTATACTGACGCACTGTTTGAGTTTGTGAGACATTGTTAGTACTCAAGCGCACTGTTTTGTCAAATTGGCGCACTATTTCATTTTCAGGATCTGAAACTATACTTGAACCTTGACAATCCAAAACCATTCCACTACACACAACATTCACATCATGTGATGATAAACAATAACATTTCGAGAGCTCAAACAATATCATCATATTCTCTTGATCTCATCAAACATCGTTCATGACCCGGAATTGAATAATACAAATTGAATTCATTCGATGAGGAGACTTTGAAACGATCTTGTACCTTTTCAACAACATAATCGAAATCGAAATCCGAATGACATAAAAATGAAAGAGATATAGAATCAAATATACAAACAAAGATAATCTTCTCATCCATTACAAAAGGATCAAAGATAATGATCAAGATGACGATGACGATGTCGAATAAACTTCGTTGTTGATCATGGTTTTTGTCATTGATTTCGAATGAGAAATCTCCACAAAAACCTACATTTAGAGAAAAAAAAAAAGAATGAAAAGGAGAACAATTAAGGCATAAATCGCGCGTTTGGTTGAGGAAAATGGAAGGTGTTGAAGAGGAAAATGGAAAGTGTATGAAATGAAAAATATTTTACCGGGTTGTATCAAATTGGAATTATTTTGTAAAACATGTTTCACGGGGGAATTTTCTGTAAATTAATTAGGTAAAATGTAATCATAAATATATAGTATTGTAATTAATATAGGACAACTGAACTTAATATCAAAGAAATCAAACTTTAGTATCACGAAATACTAAATTAGGTTTTATATATATAGTTAGATAGTTAGATATATATTATGGTCCATCATCTCATCTTCTTTCTTTAATTGCTTTTTGTAAAATGAGAATTATGCAGGAAAAACTACTGGTCATTCCAATGTTATGAATGAATGGGTTCAGAGGAATTGTATCGTAAAAGCAAGTCCAATCTTAGTGTTGAAATAGGTACAATATATAAAGCCATATTCATTTTTTTGGAATCAAAATTTGATTTTTTTTTTTTAATATCGAGTTTGGTTGATTAAATGCCTTCGCATTTCTGATTATAAATTAAATATATTTAATATATATTGATACTTTATTTTTCATAAAATCCAATATACCTATCAATTTAAATATATAAAGCTACATTCATCTTTTTTGATATCAAAGTTTGGTTTTCTTTGATATCAAGTTTGGCTAGTTAAATGTCTTCTCATTTATGATTATAAACTAATTACATTTAATATATATTGACACTTTATTTTTCATAAAATACAATATGCTTCAAATGTGTAAAAAAATTATAAATATAAATAGTTTATGATGGTTTTTTTAATTTAAATTACCATCACAAATGATCAAACAAAATATGTATATGATTAGAATAAAACCTTAAAATCAGGGTTGGAAAATGTATTTCTTGTAAGATTGAATATCATATTCTTTTGTTTTTTTATCATGAATCAATACAAAATTTAATACTCATCTTTAATAATCTTAAATAATATACATATTTAACTAAGAAAAATAATATATATATATGGGGCGTACTGTTGGTGCTATAAAAGACAGCGATTGACTTTTGCAAACTATAGATTGAAAAATTTATACTTTAACTTGAACAATTTATACTAAAATTTATTAAATGTGAACAGTCAGATTTTAGTTAGAAAAAATTGCCTAGAGGTACCACCAAGGCAAGCTAATTACCATAAAGTATCACTTCCCTTTTTCTTTTTTTTTTTCTCTGAAGTACCTCGTATTATTTTTTTTTTCAGAAGTTTTTCTGAAAAACGTATCATTTTTATGTGATTTGTGAAGATTTGATTTATTCCTTTACCTTTTATTTTGAAAATGAATCTAACTCTTTGAAAAGTTTAATAGCATAATCCATTCAAAATGACATTCAACCATTTTCTTTGTCTTCTTCAAACATTCTCTTCTTCCTCAAACGTTCTACATCAAACAATTATTCATCATATTCGATAAAAATAACCTTTCATTATTCTAACTCTTTTCGATCAAACCACAAATGGGTTCGTCGTCCTCGTCCTCATTTTTAGTTCATCGTCATCCTCGTCTTTAGTTCGTTGTCGACGACGACGACAGTTCGTCATCGTCCTCGTCTTTACTTCGTTGTCGTCGGCAGCAGCGGTTCGTCGTCCTATCGTCTTCATTGTCAGTTTGCCCTCGTCTTTAGTTCGTCGTCGTAGTCGATTCATCACTCGGTCATCGTCGTTGGCAATTCGTCTTCGTCGTTAGTTCGTGCTCGTCGTTGGTAGTTCGTCGTCGTCGTCGTTAGTTCGTCGTCGTCGTCGGTTCGTCGTTCTCGTCGTTAGTCGGTCGTGGGTTCGTCGCTCTCGTCATCCTTGGATTTAAAAATAATTGAGGAAGAAAACTTATTTTGGATTGAATATTTATATTTGAGGAAAGGATCTCCTACTTGATTACGAATACCTAATGGGAATAAAATAATAGTGGGGTATTTTTGTGTATTTAAAATTATATATGGGTATCTATTAAGAATTCTTCCTTTTAGTTATAAAATACATTAAAAACTTGATTATACACATTCAACAATTTACAGTATAGAATTTTAAACTTATAGTATAAAATCGTCAAGATGCAATAGCAGCCCTTACGCTGCCTTGCGCGGCATATAAGTATTTCCCACACACACACAACACTTCAATCAACATCACAACACTTGTCGACGACCTCATGCTAACCTCACGTAGCAACCGAAGTAATAGAAGCTATTGAAGCTAACAATTTCCTCCACTTAGTGTTCCTTAACCTCCCAATCAATTGCTGACCTCCACTATACGACTTATCAGCACCGTAAGTACTATAGCAAGAGGAGACCACACTCCTCAAACCGTGCCTCGGGTTCATGCATCGATGCCTTTCCACAAACCTGCACTTGTATACGCGTCTAGGAAACTCTCCACACTTAGTAGTCTTCCTTACCCAAGAATTATTGCCTATATTATGCAACTCTTTTTTTCACAGTTGAACTCACCTTCACTTTCTCGTCTTTACGATCACTCTTGATACCGGGACTCTCGGTAGGCACTTTAACAAAGCTCACACGCTTCCGCGCTCGACCCTTACGAGAACTCAGCAACTTTAAACTCTTAGTCAATGGAGTAATTGCTCCACTACATCCAACAGTCTCACCAACCAACACAAAGTGGGTATGATCACTAATACACCTCTACAAAACCTCATGCCTTCTTCTCGAATTGATATACTGCAGTTTCAAGAAACAAGTCGGCCCACCGATATCAGGTTTCTTCTCAAACCCGGAATATATCTCACATCCCCAAGGGTACAAACAACACCGTTAACCATCTTCACTCTAGCAATACCAATTCCAGCAACTTTACAAAGTACATCATTACTCATCAACAAAGAATCTCCACAAGACTCAAACGTATCAAACAAATTCCTATCATAAATAGCATGACACGCAGCACCAAAATCAAAAATCCAAGAGTAGCACTTAGATTCACATGACAAATCAACGCTTCATCATCACTAAAGGACCCAACCATGGCCTTATCTTCATAATGCTTCTCTTCACCCTTCTTCAGTGCTGGACATATGCGCATCACATGTCCCTTCATACTACAGTTAGAACATGAAAAGGACACCAACGACATCATCAAACTTGAGTTTATTTTCGTCTGACGAATGACCGACAGCTAACCATCACATGGCTATCTCAATTATCTGACAAACTCGTCAAAATCGCCAAGGCCAACACCTCGTCATCCAACATGATTCCAACTGACTCAGCCATGTTGAAATCATTCATATACTCAGCCACTGATTTACCTCCATTATCTTCATATTAATTAAGCGTTTGATGAGAAATACCTTATTTGTCGTTGAAGGCTTCTCATATATCCCGGAAATGCCTTGCTCAAACCTTCGATGGTCTTCTTTTTGGAGATGTTAAAGGCTACCATCGATGACAATGAGAGTCGAATCGCACTCAACACTTTGCGATCTAACAACTCTCTCTTCTTCTTATCCATATCAGCAAACTTGTCCTTCTCACCATAAAGGTCCTTTTGATAAAGGTAGTCTTCATCCTGCATCTTTCAAAATCCAAAGTTCGTCCCATCGATCTTGTCGATCACGATTTTTGTATGTTTTGTCATCGCTTTCACTCGATCAGATAGCACCAAAGATTGGACCTTTAAACACCGAATTTTGATAACAAAGATGATTCGTGAAAATCTCTGATCTCTTCAATCCCAAATTCAATTGATTACCCAATCTAATCAATTAGGGTTTTCAATCTCTCTTTCACTTTATGTGTTTAATAAACCTAACGTTCTGATATCACTTGTTAAGATTGAATCGCACACACGATTAAACAATAAAGAAGAAGAGATATCAAATTTACGTGGAAAAACACTCAAGGAAATGAAACGACTGTCGACGAGACCACTAATTAGAAAAAAATACAGAGATGTTAATTATATTGATATACTTATAGATCCACACAAAAACAAAAGGAAAAAAAAAAAAGCAAATCCCTAAATACTGGAGAAATTGTCATGACACACGCCCCCAGCTTGCCCGTGCTCAAAGGTTGCCAACCTTCTCCTCGCACGGCCGTGCTTGCCGTGTCTCTCTCCATTGATCATCTTCTCTTTTCCATGAATCTGGACCATCACTCAACTGTTCGTTTGTGTTCTTGTGTCATTGTTTAACTGTTGAGGTAGGTTTGATTACACTTGAATCGTTAAGCTCCAACAAACAAGCCCTAAAATACTTTCCACCGTTTCATTATCCTCAGACTCCACCATTTCTCCCGGGCCCTAACTCAAACTTCGGTATGAAAAAACCCCCTTCACAAAAACAGCTCACGACTTCGGCATTTTCGTCTTCAATCCCATTCTCGAAAACCGCTGCGCGGCATAGAATACTTCGGCTTGTAATGTTTCGATGTTATTTTCATTATTGGTAGTTTGGAGTCCAACTTGTTGGCAGTTCGGACTTGGTCTTGGATTTCATATTATTATTATATATATAAGTTCAGTGTTCAACCTAAAACAAACCTTGTTATTGAGAAGCTGAACTCATCCGTAGGACCGTAAGACAATGATTTCATTTCGTCTACCTAAGGTAACGACTTCGCGAAATCTTTCTATTTGTCAGTGACCAATTTCATCTCTATTTGATTCCTTTTTCACAACAGAGTCAATGCCAAGGCTATGTGGGATGACTGTGATTCTGAGGTTTCGCTATCATAGAAACCTTGAATTCAGAATTCATTACACGTTTACAAAAACATTTAAGAGTTTTGCATAGCCTCCTGTGATAGGTAGAAGATGGATCAAAACAATGGTACCTAACCAGTGACAAGCAAGGCAAAATAAATCAACACGATTTGTCTTTTAAAGGGTTCGTCACAACACAAACGTACGGTTCATACAAAACCATCGATCAGCATGAACCAATAAAACCTATATTACAAAGCAACGAACAAATGAACTTGTCACGCAAGACCTGTGATCTTTCATATCACAAAGGTCAAAGCCTCGGGGTCAAGAAACGAAGGTGGAGTCCGAGGAGCAACCGTCAATACAACTCCGTGGCAAAACGACTGACATCTGATCATCAAAGACCGATAGCATTCTGGTACATCTTCTCTATACATAACACATCTATATAGCAAGCCAAGACTCGAGAACAGTAGAGATATCTTCTATGAGAAGATGATCTTCCTACAACAAGGGCAATGAGAGTTGTTGTCCAACCATGGCACCAAACACCTTGAATGGAACTTGTGAGCACAAGGCAAATTCACCAGATTTTCACCCATCTTGAATTCTTCTAAACAAACAGCACACTCCTCTTGCTCCCATGGCTTCCAACCCAACCTTGCCCAACTCAACCTCTTCGATTTACTGCCACCGCCACCTCTTTTTGATCCGAACACCTCTGTTTGCAACCCCCTCGTGATCAACTCCGCCTTTCCAATGTTCATGGATCTTAAACTCTCTTCAGTCACATCACTGTTATTCCTGAAAAATTTTCAACACGATCACTATTAGGTGTTACTCGAGAGCATATTTAAAGGAGAAACTATAACATAAATGCGAACCTAGCCAATACTAATCTCGAATTTTTGATTGTTCAGCACATAATTTATTAGTTGACCATGGGTTTATAGGTTATTTCTTACCTTCTGATGACAGATTTCTTTGATGCTCTAAGCCTCTCATCTAGCCTCTCCTTGGCTTCCCTAGCCAATGTTCCAAGCTTCTCATCCACACCTTCCCTTTTCTGTCTCGTGTATCCATG
>JAOVYX010000810.1:0-13271 GCA_035668315.1 Drosera spatulata
ATCCTTTGCTCCAGTAAATGCACTTCTTTGGCATCCGTATGCTGCTTCACAAGCTCCTCGAGTGCTTTTTGCTCCTCGTCTTCATCACTTAGGCATAGCGGGATACTTTCCTCAAGTTTTGCAGGCACCATGGACATGGACGGCTTCACTGATGGGTCAGGCTTATTCTGCTGGAACATCTGCTCCATGTCTTGCACGGCAAGCAGCAACTCAGAGTTCGACTCCTGTGTCTTCTGCAGTTGCAATCGGAGATTTGCATTGAGGTCCTTCTCGAAATTCAGTTCCTGCCTGATTTCTTCAAGAAGAGCCCAAGGATCCCCTTCAAAGTTTAATCTGCTTCTCAATTTCATCTCATTAGCCCATTTCTGAGAAGCCTTCAGCTGTTCGTACTCTTCCTTCACAGCATCTCTTTCCTCTCTCAAGTTGGTAACTTCACGCGACAGATCCTGTCCTCTTTTGCTCTCCTTGACGATCTGCTTGCGCAGAGACTGCAGCTCCAGGTCTGCGAGCTCAGCCTTCCGGGCCAAGATGACAAAACTTGACCTCAGCTTCTCAACCGAATCATCCAAAGCCCATTGAGATCTTCCACTTGGAAAGAAATCTGCCTGGCTACTTAAGGTTTCATCTGTACTAGAGGCCAGAGCAGGTAACGGTGACCAATCCCATTGTGTTCCCTGCAGATCTTGATAATCTGATGCAACTGCCCCATTATGAATGCTATTATTTGTCCCTCTTTGTTGTCGAGGAGTATCTAATCCGTAACTGCTGTCAGAGCTGGACAATGTAATGTCAGAGCCGCTGGAGGCTGTCCTGTCGGCAATCAACCCAGCGATCTGAGATACCTTTTTCCTCAAAGGCATTTCCTGTGAGGCAGTGATGTGCAAACTATATCATCAGCGATCAATTTGACTGAGCAAAGAAAGAAAAATTGGGAGTTGCATAAAACACTACTGCTGAACCTACAGTAATATCACAGTACCAAGAACCAAATAGAATTGCAATTTGCAAGATGAAATGAGACCTTACTTCAGCAGAGTTGCTATTGGCACACTCTTCAGCTTCACCGTTGCTCAAATATCTCTTCAAACTCTTTTCTATAGCATTATCATTTGCTTCATCTCTGCCAAGGATCAAACAACGTCAAAAGAAGCACATCGCAGCACAATTTCTCAAGGAAAACACAAACAAAGACTCCAACATCTGGATAACATGATACTCCCTCCGTCCAACATTTATAGCAACATCTTTCTAAATTTGTCCGTCCCAAAAAAATTCCTGTGCATGGTCTCGATGTTGCTATTATTGTTGGACGGAGGGAGTATGAGTTAAAAATGCATCATTATATTCACCTTTGCTCCACATGCTCTTGAATCCTTTGGATCGACACCTATCAACAAAACCCCACTTAGATCAATGAGAAATCTATCAGCCGACAATGCAAAGTTACAAACTACTCTTCTGTTAAACATGCAACCAGATATCACATAGGTGAACTTTATCTTTCCAGTATCCCAACAATGTACATACTATACACCAAAGAGAAAGAGACAGAGAAAGATTAAAGAGAAAAGCAGAGACTACTAACATGCAATATTCCTTCTGAATCCGAGTACTTGAAAGGCAAAGAGACCAAAGCAGCCTTAGTGGCCTCGGCATACTCCGCGATATTTATAGAAACTTCTCCAACAAGAGTAGATCTGTTACATGATCCCTACAATACAACTCGCATTCACACAACAAGCCACAAAACCAATACAATCGTCATGAAGTCCAGGATATATATCACACCGTCAAGACAAGGAAATAGTACAGCCGCTCCTGAATCCTCCCCGACTTAAGATCCTTCACAATCTTCACCGTCTCGGAAACAACATTCTCCCACCGACACACTCCGTCCAGCACAGTTGATCTCTCTAGCTTCGCCGTCGGCTTCCCGTTCTCCGCCGGCACAACCGACAGTACCAAAGCATTGCCTTCTAGCCTCGATACCTGATTATCAATAGAATTTCACATCACTCAACCGCATTTCGCGTCACTACCTAACCATTAAAGCAACACAGCTCATTGCATATCCACGATTGATCTAGACTCTAGAGGATCAGATCCACCTACAAGACTTAATAATATTAATAATCCAACACGCATGATATACTACTATTTCGAGTGACCACACTACTACAATTAATTTAACCAACAAATCATATGAAAAATATAAAATCGACCTCAAACGAAGCCATGGCGAAGTCTTCGCCACATTCCCGACAGTGCCTCTGTTAACACATTTACTATCCTCTTACATTATTTTGGACTTCCAATAGAATTCTTTCCTCATCAGACTCCCGTTGATTTCTCATTGCACCTACCTGAGTAGCGTGGAATCGGAATCTGAACAACGCAGTGACTTTGATCTTCTCGCTCCTCCACCTCGCCGACTTGAACATCTTACCCTTTGTTAACTCGCCCTAGTCGACTCACCTCCTCAACTCAGCATCGCCATCACCATCCCCATCAGAATTCCGATTGACCCCACGGAGCGCGAATCGCTCCGGCGATTGATTCAACTTTGGTTATTCGATTGAGATCGAGCAGATCTGATTTGAGGGAATTGTGATGTATTGTTAGGAACTGCTGTTGAGCATGCATAGAGAGAGAAAGAGAGAGAAAGAGAGAGTTGAGGAGTATGGTAACAGTCTCTCAATGGAAAGAGACCAGTGAACATGAAAATGAGATTGGATTTTCCTTTCTTGTCTGAAAAAAAAAACGGAATTGGATTGATTTCTGGAAATTAAAATGAGGAGTGTTTGAGTTTGAGTGAGAGAGGACAAACAATTGAAGATGAAGCTTCGATGTTGAGACTTTCTTCTTTTTTCTTTTTTGGTGAGGGGCCGAGGGGCCGAGGGGCCGAGGGGCCGAGGGGCCAGGGAAATGAATTTTTTATTGTGTTGAAGATTTGCAAGTTCGTGAGAGTAGGTGAAAACGGTAAGAAATTAATGGAGTATGTGTAAAATATTGTTGTTATTGTACGGGAGTTATTTATTTGAATCTGAATAGAAAATTAATTAATTGCTGTTCTTGAAGAGGGAAACGATACTACAAGTCTACAATGTTGGGTTTGGAGCTGGTGTTGCTGGATTCGACTTTAATTGTCCTCGTGCCATGTTCTTAGCAGCGAGGTCTAAACTTCGTTCCATTAAAAATGCAAGGTTTGTTCATAATATTAACACTCTAATTGTAGCATAATATTTCATTCATCCCATTAAAAAATATAAGGTTTGTTCATATAAATAAAAAAAGAAAGACTTGTTGATAAATCTCTAAATCAATGTTTCAATATAATTCACTCCTTAAAATATTTCAACATAAACTTCTCTCTCATTTAAACTATCCTTACATTTCATTCCTTAAAACACTCAAAATTACCATGTTATCTCTAAGTCACTTTGTGTCCACATCATCTCCTTCTTCCTGAACAAAACTCCCCTTCGGTCACTCCCTTCTCGAATACTCCCTCCTCGAACAATCCCTCTTTAAATTCCTATTCGAATCCTAGATCTCAAAACAAGCTAATCCAATTCATCCACTCACGTTACCTAAATCCTTCCAATTCTTGTTTCAATTAAAAAAACCTAAACCCTAAATAGAAAATGTTGTTAATGGGAAAATGAAAGAAGAAAAACGCGAACATTTCACTCAAAATGGGGAAATCGAAGCAAAGAGTGGCAACACCTGCTGTTAATCGAAGAAAGCAAGTAGGAGAGACATCAACCGAAGTGAAAGACCCGAAGAAGAAGAGGAAGACGATGGAGTTGCAATGGCGATGTTCTCCATCGTATTTCAGCCAAAAAATGATAGAAATGAAGGCCAATGTTTCTGATGTATGCTTAAGGAAGCTGAAATCAACGTCTTTTTATCATTTCCTTGATTGTGCAAAACTTCTTATAAGCACACCTCGACTTCTTGTTATTTTCAGCAAATTTGAGCTTCACCCAAGCCGTCCAGGAATTAATATAGGGGTCGACAATACATTTGTCGAATTGAAGAAGGATCATGTTGGTGTGATTGTCGAGTTGCGTAATGATGGTCTGCATATAAATTTCAAGGTAAAATGTAAGAGTTTGACGTTGAAGAAATTGTTTGAGAGGAAAAGATCTGATGCTACTAGGCAGCTTCTTTCAGAAAAAATGCTCATCCTATATACATCTGAGGATATCGAGGGGGCCGACAATTTCGTTAAATATTTCATATTGTTGGTTTGTAATTGCATTCTCTTCCCATCAAGCTTGACGAATACACACTGTTTTTTATTTCCTTTTGTGGATGATCTGGATATGGTTGGACAATATAATTGGGGAACAGCTGTTTTCGAATTCCTTCTTGAATCTATAAGAAAGTTCAAATGTGAGGGATCGAGGAGAAACAAGAAGGAAGGAGCTGGAAAATACCTCGACTGATGTGCGATTCGATTGTTGGTAAGCGTTGAGTGCGATTGTGTTTATTTGATACTAGTGTTGATTATATATGATATATATTAATATTTAAATATTGTATCTAGGGTTGGGTTTATGAGCATCTCGATGGAATGATTTTGCATCCTACGAAGGTTGTTAGCATTCTACGATTGTTCAGGTGGGAGGACAAGAAATCCCCACACGATGTGGCTGCCACCCTTCGGTTGCTCTCAGGTGTCAACACTGCACATATTGTGGATTTCACCCCAATCATAAAGGAAGAAGTGTTTGTGAAGTGTATGGTCCGACCTCAAGAGCAGGTAATACAGTCAAATGATTATCGACACACTGTAACTATGATGTGCTAATTTTGAACTAAAAGGTAATATTTTTGTACTGTAAAATGGTATTCATATGCTAAGATACTTGCCTAATGAATTGCATTGTGTTATGGCTATACTAAATTATATGATGCTTGTGCATTATATTTGACTTATGTATGTTTG
This sequence comes from Drosera spatulata, assembly GCA_035668315.1. Lineage (NCBI taxonomy): Eukaryota > Viridiplantae > Streptophyta > Magnoliopsida > Caryophyllales > Droseraceae > Drosera > Drosera spatulata. Next base: position 4,955 of record JAOVYX010000810.1, read on the forward strand.
CTCATTGGTTAGGTACTTGTACACCATGTTATTTCTCTACAAAAAGATGTGATAGAGGTAAAGGATGAACTGATAAGGCTGAGATCCTATTCTGTGAGGCCCATGGAGGAGGATTTGAAGGATGTGGGTAATCATGATGAGGAGGAGGAATCTGAGGAGCTGGATACTGAGGAGCGTGAGGAGAGTGAGGAGAGTGAGAAGTAGGAAGAGGATGAGGAGGAGGATAAGGAGGATATTAAGGAGGCCAAGGGGGAAGAGGAGAGGCTGGTGGAGAATAAAGAGGTTGTGGGGAAGTTGGTAGAGGATAAGGACGCTGAAGAAAAGCTGGTAGAGGATAAGGAGGATGTGGGAAAGTCGATGAAGGATGAGGATAAGGAGGATGAGAAACAGTTGGCTGGAGAAGACGAAGGAGGTTCCAGTGTGCAGATTGAAAGGGTTCATATGGTGATGAAAATGAAGAATATGCTGAGGAGTCGTCGGTTATGACAGAGGATGCAACCAAGGACGAGGGCCCTGCAATCGTGACCATTGTAAAAGAAAGAACCAAGCTAAAAGGAAGGACAAAGCGGAAATCATATAAGAGAGTTACACCAGTCAGACGTCGAGGAGGAAGACCTATTTTTCTGGGATAAATCTACTTGACGAAGCTGACAAGTTTATCTTGGAGGGTTTTGTATACAAAATTGAGGATTTGAGGTTAGTCTTGGTGTCAAAAACTTAATGCTTTTTTTATATTTTTAGTTCTAATTCAATGACGCTGGTTGGGGTCAAAAACTGATATGTTGGCTATTTTGTTTCTTTTAATTCAGTTACAAGGTTTGGGTCCATCCGGGTACTAAACTTTAGTCATTTCTCTGTGCAAAAGAAATTTAGAAGCTTGTTCATGATGAGGCCCTTTCGGCTGATGTGATAAACGCATACTTGTGCATTATATGTGAGGGTCACAAGATCGATATTTGGAGGACAGAAGTGATGGTACGTTCAACTTCTTGTGTGTGTTAAATATTTATATATATATATATATATTTTGCACTGACATGGCATTGATTTTTCTGTCTGAAGTCGCAAATGCTATCGAAAACAAGAGGAATAGTTACAATGCGCAGAAGCTTCGTCATGTTGTTGATGGTATGCCACGACATACTAGGACATGGATGGAGAATGTCAGCAATGAGAAGTTTGAGAAATTTCAAAATATCTTCTACCCGTTGCATCACCAACAAAAGACGGATTGGTCTTTTTTGCTGCTTGACGTGTCGGCTCGAAAATTTCTGCACTATGACTCACTATTATCGAGTACGACAGCGACATTAGCTATCGAGTGGTAAGCATATATCTCATACCTATCTTTGGTCTCTTCTAGCTGCGGTCCTAGTGCTTAAGGTGTGTTGTATGAGATTGCAGGCAGAGTTCATTAAAGACTACATTAATATAGTCTATGGTGTCAATTATGGTGTGCTAAACATCGAACACATAAAGCAATGCCGACAACAAGCTGATGACGTCAAATGCGGAGTTTTTTTTTTTTTTTTTTTTTTTTTGTATGTGGGCTCAGTGCTTCGTGAATGACTCATTTGCGCGAGCTCCTGATATTGACATGGGATATATGAGGGTGGAGATTGCACTTACCATCCTTAGGCACAAGCATTCTATGGTTTCTTACTAATTACTATTATGACAAACAAGTGTTTTGTACTAATTGTCGTTGTAAAAATTATGGGACGAAGGAAGTATTTTTTATTAAAATACCTTGAACATCAAAAATCATTATTAATTATATACTATCGCCCTTTATCAAAATAAAAATTGCACCATATTGTTTAACAATAATAAAAAAATAATACATGAAAATCTATAATGAATAGTATAGTTATTAGACAATGTTGTACTTTTTATGGGATGGAGGGAATATTATTGCCATAGTATGAATAGTATAGTTACTGATCAGCAAAGTGTCAATACATTTGGATGATGTAAGAGCGATATAGGGAGGGTGTGTTGGCCACATTTGGGTGATCTAATAGAACTGAGATTACATGGCATAATCATAATAGAGAACTTGGAGAAGACAACTTTCTTGATAAATCAGAAACAACAAGATGGGTTTGGATCAGTTGGTCCTATACAATAGGTCAGCGTTCATCTACATCAAAACTAGGGCGAAAAACAACGGATAAGAGAAGAGCACAAGTATTTCTTCGGCAACAAGAGTCATATAACTAGATCAAAACAATTATTTTTCAAATGACTAATGGAGCAAGTTTGGAGGTTGACTGATTAAATGGAAGGCTGAGATGATCTGCAGGTACAAGATGTTGAGGATATGTGTGAGTAAATTTAGCCACATAGATCATGGAGAAAAAAGAGAAATAGAATATATATGGCGTGTCGGTTAGTGCTATAAAAAGGCAGCGTAGTGGCTGCTACAAACTATAGATTGAAAAATTTATATTGTAAGTTGAAAAGTTTACACTGTAACTTATTGAATGTACACTGTTAGATTTTAGTTATAAAAAACACTAAAAACTTGATTGTACACATTCATCAACTTACAATATAGATTTTTCAACTTACACTATAAATCACCAACCTACAGTATTTGCAGCAGCCACTAGGCTGCCTTTTATAGCACGAATGACTTTCCCGTGTTAATAATTCATAACACATCAGCTTTTGGGTTAATAGTTGGGCCCAGTTCACATGTGTATTCTATGCAGGCTTAATTTTGGACGTGGATTCCTCCCTTAAACTCCTCCACTACAAAAAAACAATGCATTACCGACAACATAATCTCTGGTAGTCGCTAATTAGCGACGTAAGGAACTTTTTTCTGTCGTAAATTATATTTTTCGACAGACAACAGTTTCATCGCAAATCAGCAATGGAGTAGTCACAAATAAGCGACGACAAAGCCCTTTCCGTCGCAAATTAGCGACGGCAAGCGAAATCTGTCCCTTCGCCAATTTTATACCCCGACATCAGCTTTCCCATTTCATTTCCCCCCACAACAAACTCCACTATCGTCCCAAAAACTGTCCGAACTCGGCCCCACGGTCGTTGGTCGTCGTCCTCTCGAGATGGCCATCATCCAAGGTCGCCCTACCACCTCTCCTGCATCTCCCACATCCCCAAAGCACCGCCTCTCCCCAAACCACCATCTCTCCCCCAAACTCGCCGCCCAATGTCGTCGGAGGTTGTTGCCGCCATCGACATCGGAGCTCGTCGCCGCAGCTGTTTGATTGTCATCGGAGGAGTTGTGGTTATCGGGATAGTTGAGTTATAGAGCCTCCTTCATCAACAAGTCCACATCTCAAAATCGCTAAATCAATAAAGTGAATTTCTAACCTTTTGTTTAATTAAGCCTTTTATTTAGTTATTATTGAATGTTGGGTTTGGGTTGTTTGGATGATTTGGGGTTTTTGGATGTATTGTCGGAGGTTGGTTTGGATGATTTGGTTTCTTCGTTGGGATCGAGAGTATGTCTCGATCCGAGATTGTTAAACTTTAAAATGTGTCTAGGTTGATTTAGGTTGATTTAAGTTTAATTGATTAGGTTGGATTTGTGTTGATTTGGTTGATTTAGGTTGAACTTTGTGATTAGGTTGATAAACCAAAAGCTTGATTGTTAAACCTAAACTTTGTGATTAGGTTGATTTAGGTTTAATTGATCGAGAGTGTGTGAATAGATTTTTAATTATGGATTGTGTTTGGTTATTTTTATTTTTATTTATCGAGAATGTATCTAGTTTTGTAAGTGTGTATTTTTTGGTTTGATTTTTTATTGTTAAAGGTTAAATTGAAGCCGAGCATAAACTCGTAGTGATTGATTTTCTGTTAGTTGGATAATCCTTATACAAGTGTTCTAGATGGAACTTGAGCCAAATTAAATTAATGTAGCTAGTACTTTTAACCTTGGTGAAAGTGAAGATTGTTTAGTGAAATTTTGTATATATCCTAAATTATTGTAAGAATTTAAATCTTATAGAGCGTGCGATTTATGATTTACATACCTTACATGAATCATGTTCTAACGGATAGAAAAATAGGGTAAGATTTGTCATGATTTTATTGTAGATCCTGGATGTATGAGCGGCCTGTTGATGGGTATTTGAACACTGTGCTTGCTAAGAATATCAAAACGTTTTTGAACTTTGCCCTTGAGAATTAGATTTTCAATTTATCCCGGACACTTGAGGTGCCCTTGTGTTTAAGTGGCACAATAGGATATATCAAACGACAGATGAAGCAATAGTGCACTTGTATGAGCGGGGTTTTGTGTCCAACTACTGGATATGGACACAACAGGGTGAGGCTCAATAAGGGGAAGGCTCAATAACTATGCGCTCAAAATCGTATAAGGATATGGTTGTGGTTGGGTTTGAGCCTGGTTCTTTCGGGGCTGTAGATCATGAGACGATGGATGCTTTTGATGACAGTCTATCGTCTATTTCCAAGCCTTTCTTTGATATGTTGAATACTGCTAGGGAGCCCTTGTATCCTGGTTGTAGAGTGTCCTAGTTGGAGGTTGCTTCCAGGTTGTTGAACATCAAGTGTGAGTACAACATACCGCACAGAACAACTGATGCCATTGCGGCGTTGTTGAAAGACATTTGTCCTAAAGACAATGTGATGACGGACACGTTGTACTCAACTAACCGGTTGATGAGAGGCATCCGTCTTCCTGTTAAGAAGATGGACATATGTCCCAATGGTTGCATGCTGTTCTGGAAGGATGTAGAGAACTTAGAGATGTGTTCCAACTGTGGGTATGAAGGTACAAGGAGCATTGCTTATGAGGTGCTGCGATACTTCCCTATCTCCCTGAGGATGCAGCGTTTGTATGCAACCAAGAGCACAACTGAGGTAATGTCTTGGCATGCCAGTAACCGAAGCTTTGAGAACGTGATGTCACATCCCTCAGACGGTGAAGCTTGGAAGCATTTGGACAAGGAGTTTCCTTGGCTCTCTGCTGAACCTCAAAATGTTCATTTGGGGCTATGCACCGATGCATTTGCTTCTTTCGGAAAGTCCGGAGCTGAGTACTCGTGCTAGCCTGTGATGTTAACTCCGTATAATCTTCCACTGGGGCTATGCATGAAGACTCCATGCATTATGCTTTCCATAATCATTCTAGGGTCGAAGAGTCCGAAGGGGAACCTGGATGTTTACTTGTAGCCTTTAATCGAAGAGCTGACTCATCTGTGAAAGTTTGGTGAGCCCACTTACGATGTTTATATGAGACACACCTTTCAGATGAGGACAGCATTGTTATGGACTGTTAGTGATTTTCCGATGTATGAAATGCTTTCTTGATGGAGCACGTTGGAAGATTGGCATGTCCTTATTATATGGAGCATACCAAATCCTTCACTCTAAAGAATGGTAGAAAGCAGACATGATTTGACTATCATCGTCATTTTTTACCTCATGAACATCCGTTTCGAGCCAATAGAAGCGGGTTCTCGAAGATTAGGGCTGATTATGATGATCTGATCCCTATCTATGACGGTGATGAGATACGTGCTCGTATGTTCTCTTCCAATCCCGATTACTTCCATGTCACTCACAATTGGAGCAAGAGGAGCATTTTGTTTTTACAATAGTCATATTGGCATAACTTGCTAATTAGGCATAATCTTGATGTCACACATGTGAGAAGGATGTATTTGATAATCTGTTTGACACTGTGATGGATGTGAAGGGAAAGACCAAAGATACGGTGGCGGCTAGAAAAGATCTCAAATTGTATTACAAGCGTCCGAAGTTGGTGTTGAGAAGATTGAAAAATAGACGAGGCATCTAGGAAATGATTATGCCCGAGGCTCCTTATGTGTTGAAGAAGGAGGCGCGAAGGGTATTGTGTGAATGGATTAGAATGCTGAAGTTTTCTGATGGATATGCATCCAATTTGAGACGTTGTGTTCGTGACAAGGAATTGTGTTTGAAGGGCCTAAAAAGTCATGTTGTCATGTTTTCATGCAAAGGCTGCTTCTAGTAGCTTTCAAGGAATTGTTGCAGCCTCATGTATGGAATGCCTTCATCGAGTTGAGCTTATTCTTCAGATATCTATGTTGTAATAGTATACGTCGTGAGGACATGGAGAGATTGGAGATACAGATCCTAGAGGTTCTATGCAAGTTGGAGAGGTTGTTTCCTCCAGCTTTTTTCAATTCTATGGAGTACTTGCCTTTGCATCTTCCACATGAGGCAAAAATTACTGGACCTGTGCATTATAGGTGGATGTATCCTTTCGAGAGATATATCCTTTGCAATTTCCTTACTAGAGGTTTTTTTAACTAATGGTGTTTCAAGTGTTTCAAATTATGAACGATATCTCTTTTCAGGTTTCTGTTTCACCTAAAAGGTAAAATTGATAACAAGGCACATGTCGAGGGCTCCATTTTGGAGGCATATCCTACGGAGGAGTATAGCAATTTCTGCCAACATTACTTCGAAAAAAAGATGGACACAAAGGCTTGAAATCCCTCTCGCAACTGTGGTGCTTCAAATGAGCCTGATGATCCTAATCTGCCAATTATTTTTCACAAGCATGGGGGATATGCCACGAGGAAGGAAAGAAAGGACACGTTAGCTGAGGAAGATCAAAAAACCGCACATAGATTTGTTCTACGAAATTGTGAGCAAATTTCTCCCTTTGAGAAGTATAAAAATCACTCTATTTACTAAATAATCTAGTAAAGAGTGATACTTTGGAGGAAAAGATCTTTATCTCAAATATCAAGTGTTATCAATCACAGATTATTCGAATTAGAAATATTGAGAACTCGACGTTTAAGATCCATCCGTTTAAGAAGTTTGGAGCAGATTTGGAGATTTGTGACGCTCATGGCTTCAAAATTTTATAAGCAGAATGAGTTTTGACTCACATTGTGAATTGATTAGTACTCCTAATAGAATTGGAATTATCAACATTTCCATTCCTTTTGAATGCAGGTCTTAAAACATCCTGTTGATGACTTGGTTCATAACCTTGGTACACGACCAGCTATTGAAGTGTACAAGTATCCAAAATACTACATCAACGGATATTTGTTTGACACATATAACTATGGCTCAAGGAAAGCCATTTTTAACTATGGAAATGTGTTAAAGGCGATGGAGTTGATTATTATGGGATTTTGAGAGAGATCGTGGAGTTATAGTATGTCGGGATAGAATGTTCATATGGAACGATTTTTTTCATGTGTGATTGGTTTGACTCCGATAGAGGCCTTAATGTGCATAACAAATACAAGCTGGTTGAGATTGATAGGATGAAGAAGTATCAAGGAGGCTATGATCCTTTTATATTGGCAAATTGATGTGTATGAAAACACACATCATTTCTTTATTCTAAATATTTGTTTTATTCCTCTTGTATTGTTTATTTTATGTTTTTAGTGTTTTTTTTAACCTTGGAATGTTAGTACTGCTGTGTTTTTATGTTTTTGGTAGATCGGCGCGAAGTTTGGAGCAAAAACGAAGAAGGGTGTAGAAAATGGAAAAGTCATGAGCTCAAAAGCTGGAATTTCACGATTTATCGTCATTTCACGTGCTTCGGGAGTTAATATAGCAAAGTTTCATATTGATAAGCTAGATTAGCATGTTTTGATGTGTTGTATAAGTTTCTAGAATTTTTGGACATTGTTTAGTATTTTTTGTATTAGTTTTGAGGTGAACAGCACATCGTCGCGGCCACTACAGGCTGGTCGCGGGGCAGGCTGCATAGGGTTGCGGGCACGACGCCTTTATTCGCGGGCATGACAGGTATCATTCAACCAAATACACTTTCTTTTATGTGTCCCGGGTGTGAATTCCTGGGTCGCGGTCGCGACGTTATCCCTGATGCAAAACATCTGTTTTCAGTCGTCGGATCGATCTGGTCTGATCCTAAGCCTATAAATACTTGCCCCACGGTTCTTCTAAAAAATATACAGAAGGGAGAGAGCTCAGGAATGGCGGAGACGACCCGAGGAGGTGAAGACGAGAAGAGGAGAAGCCTTTGAGGGTATTTCAAGGAGATTTGATCCGCAAACGCATTGTATAGCATAAAACAATTGATTGGAACACGTCGTGTGCTGTAAAACCTTCGTTCTCAGTTACTTAATCTCTGCAGAATGTTTGTTTTCAATTCTATGATTCATTCCTTCCTTTATTCGATGCATATGCGTGAGTAGATCATAAGTAGGGATGTGTTGATGAGTTTTGATGACCTTAGATCATGGGATGATGCATATATGATTGAAACCAGAGATGCTTGATGATGAAAATGATGCATGAAACCTGTTAGAATTACTATATAACATATGTTTATTAG
>JAOVYX010000811.1:0-13271 GCA_035668315.1 Drosera spatulata
GTTAGGGTTTTTTGGGATTCGATGGCGGTGAAGGTTAAAGATGGCGGTTTGGGGGGGAGGGAGGGAGGGAGGGGGTGTTTATTTTTTTCTTTTTTTATTTATAATATTATATTAAATTAATTTATAAAAATAAAAGTATTATAATAATAATATGAATTTTATTGAATTTTTCATTATCATATTATAATTTTTACTCTTTAGTAAATAATCTAACATAAATTTTTAGTATTATTATGAATTTCTTATCATATCCCCGAGAATGCATTATGAATTCAAAAAAAATTAAAAGAGATAATTAATTTTGCTTTGGGCCCCACCATCATTAATTTTGTTTTGGGAATCTTGTGTCGATTTTAACCCAGAGAATTTTTGGGATTAGATTCAACCATGTATTCATTACTTTAGGTTCTAGGGTTAATATACAGATCCGAAAAATTTAAGATAAATTATTATTTTTAATTGTTAATAAAAATAATATGTTATTAAATTTCGTAATTTATTCGATAAGGATATAAAATTTATTTGTTAAAATCATAACAAAAATATACTAAATACGAATAACAATACACCATATCACTCATATGGGATCTACGATCCTTTTTTTTTTTTTTTTTTATTTCAAAACTTTCCTCCACTTTACCCACCCACTCTCATTCCATTTCTCCCACTCCCTCCACCATTTCCACTTCACCACCTCTATTCACATCATTTTTTCCTTCTTCTCTCTTCTCTCTCACATTAGCATTAGGAAAAAACTGAGTCAAGCTCAACATCTTTGCCAACAACCACCAGAGACACCACAAGCAGTCATCGTCATTCGTTGGGGTTATTGTTGTCATCATTGATTTAGGTGAAGGGAGGTGAACTTCTTGTAAGAAATTTCGTAAAAAATCATAGACTTTGTGATAAATTTCGATTTTAATATATGTTGAAACCTCACAAGTTTATTTTTGATAAAATTGATAGATCATGATTTAGAGTTGTGAATCTCAAGATATAAATCAAAACAAACGGATATGTTAATCTGTAAGAACTTCTTAAAGGGATCAATTTCTAACTTGATCTGAAATTACACAGAAAGAGTTAGAAAACGAGTCTTATATCAATGGAAAGTCCTTGAAATCTAGGTTCAAAAATAGTTTATATATATAGATTTGGAGTTCTATGTAAGGATTTACGAATTGGTTAGTGAAGCAAGGTCAAATTGTCTGATCTAGCAAAAAAATATTTTGAACCAATAAACTGCTACTATTGGTAAGGTTCATGATGAAAACTCTTATTCCATGGCAAGGTTATAGAGTGTAGTTTATGTAGAATTATACGAAATAATTTTTGGATCTATATACGAAAAATTATAGATTTAAATGTATTAGAGGATCATGTTGAATAGAATCAGGAAATGAACTGTTTTGACCCCAAAACAACTTCAAAGGTTCACAAACACTTGTAACGATGATAAATACATAAATTCATCATCATTGAAAATCAAAATAAGTATCATAGGCTTGTCCAAAGCTCAATATCATCTCATAATATTAATATGACGGTTTTTCACGAAGTACGGACAAATATGCTTAACTCCGTAACGTGAACAAACATTCACAAGGGAATGTATTAATATATAAATCCTATTATATTATAGGACTTGGAGACGCTGCTCGTTGTCACTTAAGGACGAGGCTGAGCGTGTGCAAGTGAAGAACTGTGATTAAAGATAACATTTAAATTTATTGTGTGTGGCGATGTGTATTATTATACCGTAAGTATAATAATAGGCGTTGGAATCTTCGGTCGTAGTCACTAAATATGGCTGACGTAAAATGATGACTGTAATGTTTAGAACTGTGATTTGTGATGATGCATGCTAGTATGCCTAGACGTATATAGTTATTTGATGGTTTCTGAGAAATTGACATAAAATATGTCAGACATACTTTATTGCATATCACTTGCTGTGTGCCGTGATGAGATTATGTATGATGTGTGTTATACCGGGTTTGCTGGTATAATGAGGATGAGTGTGTGAAAGGAGTGTATATTCATAAATTGGTGAGATAACTACGTGGTATAAAACACAAATAGTGTTGTGTCTGTCGTTAGTTTTATACAGTGACTTGATGATGACATTCTTTTATCGACCCTGTAAGATCATTTTGGTATGAGGGTATCTCACTGTAAGAGACCCTGAGCTCCAGTTTGGCTTATCCGCTTTCGCGGATGTACCTTTTGCTAAAGGTAAAGAGAGCTTATTTATGAAATTAATAAGTCTCGACAAGGGTATAATTATAACATTCAGGGTATCTATTGTCTGTCGTCTTTGTGTGATTGATATGATGGTAAGTGTAACAGAGTATTGAGTCAATTGCTCAGTGCAGCAGTGTGTGAGACTTGAATTGGGGACCTGTTGTATCACACTGACTGTCATACCAGAACGGATATGACAATAATAAATAGGACACTCTGAGTTTAGTATGCTCCCAATAACATATTTGGGACATTCACGAGATGAAATATGCATGAACGTATAAATGACTGGGGTTGGAGAGGGAAAAGTATGTTTGGTGCGGTGGTGTTGTTTGATTCGATACTTGTTTAGTGAATTTGTGTTATCTGAGTAATGTGCTTATTCTAATATGCTAGAATAGATGATCTATGAGTTTAATCTGTTTTATTTGACTGGTGTGTTGATTCCAGAGTGTTGAAACAAATGATCCAAGTGATCATTCTCTTTTACTTTTCTTATCTTCTTCTCTCATGTAATCCCCTGAGAAGGGGACCGATACGTTATTGAGTTTCTATAGCTTACGATTACTATTTTTTGTGTCTTTCTTTTCTTTTTTTTTTTGTTACAGGAGTAAGACTTGAAGGAGAAATGTGACCTAAGATTTGATGTTAGATATAACTTATATGTGAAAGTCATTCTGATCTTAGAAAGAGATGAAGATTCCGCTGCAAAAGGTGTTACTCTGAGTTATGATTGAGTGCATCAAAAGTTACTTTTTTTTACTAAGCCAGGAAGTATAGTTTTTGCCTAGTTAAGACGTTGGGTCCAGCGACAGTGACATCATATATATTTATTAATAAGTAATAGAAAGTCGGGGCGTTACAGATTGGTGTCAAAGCCAAAGGTTTAGAATAAGAATTAAGTTAAATCATTTAGGAATAAGTTAAGCACGATACAAATATATGGAGTATAAGATGAGTATAATAGCATGAGTTGTATTGGATTGAACTCATAGGCCATTTGCTTAATTGGAATTAAAACAGTACTTATGCAAATAAGACCAAGCAAGAACAAAACTTTGATATTTTGAGGACATGTTTGGAATGATAAACGAAGCACTAAGATATGTTAAGAAATGATATTGAGGAAATATTCTGAAGCAGGGTATATGACAGAAAAATGAGACTGAGATGCCTATCTTGGTTGTAGTTATCAAATGATTGATCTATGTGTATCATCGCCATGTGTGATATTGGATTGCGTCTATCCTCTAATTTGTTTTTCTATTCCCTGAGTATTAAGAGTATAAGGGTTGATTCCTATGAGGAATTTAATGTAGCTAGAATAAGGTAGAAAGCACTAGGGTGTGTAACCAAATAAGTTTGAAGAAGTGTTCTCAAGTGGAGTTTATGACAGTAAGAGTGAGACTAGCATGTCTATCTTACTTGTGGCACTCGTTTGGTTGCAGTGTATTGTGTTGCTATTTTGAATGGTACGTAACAGTGACCTTCCTCTGTGTTGGTGATTTGTATACTTCTAGTTGTGATGTTATAAACGAGTATCCTTGTGAGGATCTGTTGAGGTGACTGTTGTTAGTCATTGTGTGACATTTGGCTAGACGAAGATAGAGAAATCGTCTATGGCCACTTTGGTTATCGAATGGACCTGTATTTGTCACATATAACCTGAATGTGAGTAATATAAGATGTGAATGAAACTCATTTCTATAAGGGTTGCTATTGTTAATTTATAAGTGCTAGTGCTATTTGAGTCATAGTTCATGATTGTGGTTCTATATCTCGTAATTGTTGTACACGAGTTATAGATAGGGTGTGTGGTTGTACGTATAATGCTAGTTAGTATAACTTCTTAATAGTGTATGAGTTCAATAATGGAACTCTGATAAGCATGAGAAATATCATTAAAGCATGTTGGAGCTACTATCTGTATATTGGGATTATGATCTTTGACACATGTTATACATGGAAAGTGTTTGATTCTGGAGGATGCTAAGTTATATAGTTAAGATCAATAGGATTAAGAATGATTCTCAGTCTTGTTTTGACAACTCCAATCTTATTAAGCATATATTTAAGATCGAGACAAGTTGTGAAAATGCTGTATCGCTCAATTATTAATCTTTGGATTGTAAGAAATTCTCGAAAAGAAATGCGATAGTACCAATTAAATAAAGTGAAAAAATTAGGAAATGGTAACCGTCCAGTGTAAATAGCAGTTTGGTAATATACCTTTATATTTGCTTAACGGACTAACAACTTAACGTCAAGAGTTTATGTGAATTGAGTTATACAGATGTAAATTATGGTTAAATAAGGTTATCTTTACAATACCAATTTAAGTGAGATATGTTGATCCTAAATTTTGGATTCCTTGCTCATAAGAATTCAAGAACAATTTGAATGCTTGAGGTTTGAGATGTTATATAGATTTAGAATGATTTATGTAACCACACGGTTGTAAGTACTTGATTTACTAGATGTAGTTGTTGTCATTGATGAAGAGGAAGAGATGTTCCTTTTCAATGGTCGTAAGCACATTTTGGACACGTCAAATAGTATACTTACATTAATTGTTAAGGTTTGATTGATATTGTGGGGATGAGACCCAAGTGAGGATCTGCAATGTGAGAAAATTAATTAAAACCAAAGATTTTGTCTCTAGAATTGGGTGCGGTATGTTGTTTTGGAGATAATAGCAATCAATAATATAATGAGAGGAAAACAAAAGGTTTTCCTTATCCTGCTGCTATGATTTATCCTGTTTGTTGTGCGTACGCTATCTATGCTATGTGCGCTATGTGCATTGTATGGTCTATTAGTACTAGATATGCTAGTTGTGCTAACTATGCTGGTTGAGTTATTGAGGTGCTTTTGGCTGAAGAATAATCAGCTTGAAAAAACGAATGTATGTTAAAAGAGACATGAGGTTAATAATCATTTAATGATTGCTAGTAACTTGGAACTGTAGTTTCCAAGATTTGCTGTTCAAAACTCTTCAAGTTGTGCACATTAAATAAACTTGAAAGGACATATTAATTTGTTGAAACTAAACTGTGATCAACTTGGGGAAAAACAATGTTTTTGAGTCACGTGTAGCAGGTTAAAAGCTCCTCATCCAAATAACTTAGAGAACTAAGATGTATGGTTTGCAGACACGTGAAAAACCAACATGTCTTTAAAGTGAAGATTACTCGGAATGGAAGTACAAACTACAAGTAGTGAATGTTACGATGGATATTTCTTTTGGACTAGACATTATGCTAGAATGTTAATGAAAATCATATTTTGAACGATAATAAGACTCATAATTTGTGACATGAAAGTGTTGTATTGTTAAAGATACAATATGGTTTAAAAGTATGTCATATCATACAGAAATGATATAAATAAAAATTGAAAAGGTGCTGATTAAGTTTTGGAATTTCTGTCAAATTGACTACGTGGAGGATGAATTTCTAGAAGCTAATATATATATATATACCTTACTGACACATATCTTGAAATGATGGTTCAAATACAAGGCAACGTAATATCTTTTTGAACGTATAATTATGTGCATATTTGGGATTTTTGACATTAGCCAAATCGTGTTCTTGTTTGTGATCAGAAATTATACATAATCAAAATGGGAATAGAACCAAAGGACATATATTGGTCAAAGGGGTTATGTTAACTAATTTCAGGTGCGAATAACAGCATGGATAGTTACATATGAAACTATTGAAAATGATGCTAAACAAATAGCGAATTAAGCCTATATTATATTAGTTACTTTTGGGATGTAGGGTGATATAAAGAAAAAAAAGGTTTTATGAAATAACTTTTGTTGGAAATTACAAAAAAATCTCTAAAGGAAATCAATGATTTCACAGACTTAGTGTTAAAATTGATATGTTTACTATCAATGGATGGTTTGGCAGAATTAGAGACTTCAGATGTCAAGGGAAGCACACTTATGTTTAAAGACTTAAAAAAAAATCTCTGAAATTAGTATTTTAAAATAGGAATTGAGAATCACTGAGAAAGAGAATCTATCTTCATGAAAAATGTTTCAACAAGTTTTTTGTATAAATGGTTAAGTTGTTATAGAAAAGCATAAGTATATGCCTAATTCTTGCATTAGTAAAGCAGAATTCCTATATTTGGTACTATTATCAAACTGATTATCTTTGCTTCATGCTAAATATTAGGCGTTGAATTATAATGGTTATCTGGGAGCAATAAAATTGAGGTTGAGTTTAACATGGATCAATAAATGATCAAATCATCGGGATGTGAGGAGATAACGGGATTTCAGATCATGTTTAAAGATTGGATTATCGAATCCAGAACTCCTTTGTCTTTACTAGGCAAAGTCATCCACGCGTGATAAATGAATCACACGTAGTTCAAAATCTAGATTTCATCGGGTTTTGCTTAAATCCTTCATAAATACTAAGTACTATAAATAGGAGGTGAAACCTCATCGAACTCTTTACAGATTTAGAGTTTTATCACCACCATAACTCACAATGCACCCGATTATCAAACAGATCATGTATTAGGTACTATTCATGGTACCTCAATGTTCTATACCAGTGATTACAGTGGGTTGCATTACGGCTTTCTTCTTTGCAATGTCGGAACGTTGGATCTTCTGATGCTTTATGCTTTCTTTCCACTAATGTTTTACCTAGAAATTATAACACTGATCCTATTAGGTCAT
Source organism: Drosera spatulata (assembly GCA_035668315.1). Lineage (NCBI taxonomy): Eukaryota > Viridiplantae > Streptophyta > Magnoliopsida > Caryophyllales > Droseraceae > Drosera > Drosera spatulata. Next base: position 6,950 of record JAOVYX010000811.1, read on the forward strand.
AATTGATAGAGCTTATGTGATATCAATAAAGAGTTATTTGAAGTCTAATGTGACTTGAGGGTTATTTTTACGGGTATTTTGGATATGATAATGGTTATGAGTGTCATTGAACCACTATCAAAGCTATTGAAGGTGTCACGATCTTGACAGCCCTTTATAACAAATAAAAATAAGCTCTGTTTGATTTTCTATGCGCATCACGATCGCGACATAGCGCAATCACAGTCATGAAACATCAGGAATACCATATTCATTTAATGATAGTTCCTAAATTCTCTTGATTTCTGGTTTTGAGGATGAAACCTTTTTAAGGAGGGGAGAATGTAAAGACCCAAAAAGTTTGAGATAAATTATTTTCTCAATTAGTAACAAAAACAGTATATTATTGAACATCGTAATTTATTTAACAGGAACATAAAATTTGTTTGTCAAAATCATGACAAAAATATACTAAGTACGGGTAAAATTAAATTATATCATTCAAAAGTGTGGGATCTGCGATCCCTTTTTCTTTTTCTTTTTTTTTTTCAAAACTTTTCTCCAATTTCCTCACTTTACTCGCCCCCACTCCCGACTCCACTTCTCTCACTCCCTCCACTATTTTCCACTTTACCACCTTTATTCTCATCATTTCTCCATCTTCTCTCTTCATTGATTCTCCTCTCTTCTCCCTCACATTAGCATTAGGAGAAGACCGAGTCAAGCTTAACATCTCTGCCAACAACCACCGGAGGCACCACAAGCAGTCACCATCATTCGTTGGGGTCGTCGCTATCATCATTGGTTTAGGTGAAGGGAGGTGAATTGTGTTATTGTTGATCATTAATATCCCATCTTTGTTTTGTCATGAACCCCTTGACCTCTTTTTGTATCTAACGTTGTTCCCTTTTATTTTTATCCCTTGCATCTTATGTATGCAATTTGCTATTTTGATTGGGCATGTATGCACTCGTCATTGGAGTTGCTCTTTGTTTATTTATGCTATGATGAGCTCCACAAAAAGAAGAGCCCTTTTGAACCCTAATTCGTGTACGAGTCAAGGCGACGATAGAAGGGAGAAGTCTTGTTTGGATGAGTTGTATGTGAGATGATATATCATGACACACAACGTGCCTAGGCCAAAGAGCCTTTGTTCTTGTAATGTTTATTTAAAACGATACACAATGTGTCGAGGCCATGGTGCCAAAGTTATTTGTTTATGCAAAAAAGAAAAAAAAAAAAGAAAAAAGAAAAAGAGTTGTTAGTCGGTTTTGAGTACATGATTTGTTTTTATACTAGGAACAATGCCTTGTTTGGGGATGCGTTTAGTTATACGTCATTGTCTTGACCTATACTTTATTCCTACCTTCTTTACGCCCAAAACTCCACATAACCAAATGGCCAACCTCCTCTTCCCTATCTTGAATTTTTCATGGTCCTGATCTTAACTTGCATCACAATTACACATTTGGTTCGGGTTAGACGGTGGTTGGTGTACAAATGCTTCTTGCTAGGTGTATTATTAGTTGAAAACCTTATCCTTGCATGATGATGATTGAGAGCTTATGTGAAATGACCCTTACGATCATAGGATGGTGAGAGGTGCATGTTATGGGATCGATCTTCTGAAACAAGGATGAGTTCATGCAAGTAGTTTCATGGGGTTGATAAATAGGCCTGCAGAATATAAAGAATAGCAACATCTAATTGTTAGGATTGTAAGCGTTTGGCTCATTTGCATGTTCAATAAAACACATTATAGATGAAATCTATATTTCAATATATAGGTAGATGTAATAATCTCTATCCAATTATGTTTAACGTATCACTAAAAGAACAGAATATTGATATAAAGAACTAAACATTTTGAAGGATATTAAATATAAGAACACATACTTCATGTCTCATACATCAAGAGCATAATATTATTAAGGGATTATAAATTTAGACTCATTCTCTCATGAACTTTTGCAAAGATACACTAACAGTTAAAAACATTGACAACATTCTTTGATAGGTGAAAGAGAGGCATATGTAATTCATTATAACTTAATTATAACAATAATTCATCAATATTACGGTACATGAAACATGATGAGGTATAATATGATGAGACTAACAAGATTTATATGATGAGATATTTGTGATACCATTGTTTAGTCTGTTATGATTTGATGTGTCAAAATACCAGTTTATGTTTATGCATATTGTCTATTATTAAAACTTCTTTCTCTCGAGTTAGAGTTTTGTTAAACCGAGGAAGTACTTTAGACAGTCAGAGTTCTGAAGTGGAATGGGCTTCGCTTGGAAGTGATAAGTAAATCAGACTGGCTGGTAAGACTTCGGGTTTATCAGAGTTTGGACTGGAGATTCAAAGTTTTGATTTAAGACTGAAATAGCTATTCTTGCTATGGTACTGTTTGATGTGTTCCAGTAAATTTCAAAGTCCGATGAACAGTATATGAAGATAGATTTTACAGAGTTCAGAGTTTTCAGTGGACTGATATTTCTTACAGCCACAAACGTTTGGTGTTGAACAGTGTCAGAGGCATAAAACAGACTTATGTGAAGTTTGTAGCAAGAAGGTTCCAACTGACTGGGGGCAAAGTTCTGATAAAGAATATACTGAGGTCTGGATTTCTTCTACGACAAGTCAACCTGATTTCTTGAGGCCTATATAAGGCAATACTTGGATACGGTTGAGTGTGACGAAACAAACAGAAAAGGATACAACTTTTACAATTTGCTTTCCTACAAAGTTTCCTCTCTTTCTCTCTTTCTCTCTCTCTCAACTTCCGTCAACTTCCTTACTCACGATTCAAGGTGCAAGAAAGCATTTGCTACTTTTGGAGTTTCTTGAAGTTCATCATCTCTTGTGCTTGGGTTACGACGCCTTGGTAGGCTTCTTCTGAGAAGACTCGAATTTCTTCTTTGGTTTTGTGAGTTCTTGATTACTGTTGATTTTTCTGATTGTGGACAAGTGATCCGTTGTGATACTTGTTCGTTTGATTGTGATCTCGAGTGATTGGTGTTTAGATGCATGGTGATCTAGTTGTGGATAGATACTTGGTTTGCTGAGTGAGCCTGAAAACTTCGGAGGTTGAAGGTGAACCTGAAACCTAACTATAATCTTTTGATTATAGTTGATTGTTGTGCTTTGCGTCGTGGGTTTTTCTCCCTGTATTAGGGTTTCCGACATAAATCGTGTGTTAATTATTTTCAGTTTTTGATCTGTTCTTGATTCACTTAACACAATATTCGATCGACTCTTATAGACTTTTTTCCTATACATAAGAATCTTGTTGAAGTTTTTATTTCCTCTGCGATCGAGTATTGATCAGAGAATCAAGATTCCCTTATTTTTATGATAGCCTATTCACTCCCCCTAGCTATTATTCTTCGATTAGATTCACACTTTCAGTTGGTATCAGAGCGGTTCTTCATGTAAGATTTCCATCGTGTGAAGGATCCTTGGATATTAATTAGAGTTTCGGTTGCGTGTTGTTAGAAGTTTCTTAATTCTTGATTATTTTTTTTCTATTATACTATTTCTTGTTTGTTATTATGACGATTAACGGTTATACTTCACACTTTCGAGTGTGCATCCTCCGATGTGCAACATCAAGAGATTTGGTAATTGAAAGGTACGCATGAGGGCATTTCTTGTTGCAATAGACGAAGACCTGTTTGAGACGATTCTGAACAGCCTATATCAGCCACAATGTCCTAATCTCCAAGATCCTACTCAGATGATTCCAAAACCAAGAGCACAATGGTCCGACGAAGAATGAGCTATCAATATGGGTACAACAATATGAGTCTTTCGAATCCAAGTCTGGTGAGTCATTGACGGAAATCTTCGAGCGTTTCAATATTCTACTCAACCACTTGAAGATGTATGGAAAGATCTATGATCTTGAAGACTCCAAACTCAAGTTTAATAGAGCACTTCCTAAATTCTGGGATTCGAAGACAACTGCTGTGCGAGAGACAAAGGATCTATCTACCATGACGTTGCAAGAACTCTATGGCAATCTTCTAACATACGAGTTAGAGTTCAAGCAGAGGAGATCCCATGAAGAGCCATCAAAGTCCGTTGCACTGAAAGCCTCATCAGGGAAATCAGACAAGTCTACTTCCATACAATCCATTGAAGAATCTACAGAAGATATGTCTGACTCTGTGATTGATGAAGATGAGATAGTCTCCTTCATTACCAAGAGGTTTGGCACGTTTGTCAAAAGAGGCATTCCTAGCAATGCCAAACAGATGGCAAAGAAAAGAGACAACAGAGATGTCTGTTATAACTATGGAAAGTCTGGACACTTCGTTACAGACTGCTTTCAGAAGAAGAAAGTACCAAAGCCTGTAGACAGTCAGCCCAAGAAGGAGAAGGTCAGCAAGTCTGTACCCAACGGACAGTCGAGCAAAAAGAGACAAAAGGCTTTGCTAGCAGATAAGAGCTGGAGCGATACTGAATCCTCAGAATCTGATGTCAAGGAAACTCAACTCTGTCTGATGGCCAGACATTTCGATTTAGACGAGATATTGACTTCTCTAATCCTGATGTTTCTGACGATGAAATGAGAGAGATACTTAGAGATTTGTCTACAAAGTTTATTGATTACTCCAGGATGTATAAGGTACTAAATGAGCAGTGTAATGCAGTTAAGAAAGAGAGGGATCTGCTGAAGTCTGATTTAGAATCACGAGATGAAGAGTATAAGAATCAAAAGATTCTTGAGATAGAGATAGACTCCCTTAACGCTACTATCAACTCTCAGAAATCACAGATAGAAACTCTTACTAAGGAAAAGTCTGATCTAGAAGAAGTAAATAAGAAATGGAACAAGCCAGCTGTCTTTGATCAGATTAGTAGTAAAGGGGATTCTAGAGAGGGTATTGGGCGCGAGCATATTCCCCCCCTATGAAAATGTGAAACTTAAGAAACCCGTACCCATAATATTCGTTAAGCAAGTTAGAGAGACTACCATTGAGAGTTCTGAACAGAAGATGGAGAAACAGACAGAGCATATCAATGAGACTGTTAGAAAGTCTGTTCAGAAGTCTGCTAAGAAGTCCGTAAAACAGTTTGTACCTCACGCTTCATTTACTAATATGGACAAATCCAGGACTCTTACTTCTCCTAGAATGACTCATAGAAACAGACCTGGATTAGGATTTCAAAAAATAACTCAACAGACTTCTGTTAAGAAATACAGACATCCTATTTTATCACAAAAGATTTCTGGTAGGGATTACAAACATCCCAACCTTTTACAGCAAACTTATAGAATATCAAATGCGATTGTGCACAAGTGTTATCTATGCTATAAGTCTGGACATACTGCTGACACGCTTTGGACCTATCCACATTGTAAAAGAAAGTGGATATGGGTTCCAAAGTCTATTTTGACTAACCATGTAACGCCCCCAATTTTCGGACCGGATGACACGTGGGCGTTATGCCGTTACGGACCCAATCCGTGACAAGGCTGAATAAATCGAATGGGTTTAGGGGTATAGATGTCAAGGAAACCATAAACAGTAGCCAAAGTCATAACTTACAACTTCGAATACCTGTTTTAATTACAGATTGGTACAGAAGCAATGCAGATCGATTATTATATAAACAAAATAGATCCTCTGATCTGCTATAATATCCAAAGCACGTGAGATCATCTATACGCATGCAAGCTCACACTAAGAGCCTTCAGGTGCTGTTGGAGACATACCTGCAATTGAAAAATATAACCGTGAGCTTATGAAGCTCAGCAACCTCAGGTGTATGAATCCCAATTACAGGGAACTTTCGCTAACGGCTATGACGACCATCGAAAGTCCCTAAAATATTTTTGTGTATATAGAAAAATATGGGCGCCACATCAAACAGTATCGCTTCTCATTGCTTTATATGTCTTCGTATTGCTTTAAATAGTCATTCCTTTTATTTGCATTTATTTAGGGTTCATGACTCGACTCAAAAGCGGCAACTCCAAGAATATGACCGACTCGAAATACAAAGGTAAGATGTGAATCGTCATCCGGGTACCCTATAGATTCTGTTTTCGTACCTGCCTACTCTGTGTGTCGCCTTGCACCTCTTGTGCGTATTCAATATGGTATCGTTTGCCAACATTGAGATAATTTGGGCCTCCCAGCAGAGAACAACCCATGACCCCGTCACAACGACGTAGAAGCCGTTGTATGCATGTAAAGAGGATGGCGGATGTCCATCGCTCCCTAGCTAGTTCTCACCCGTGACATTGACTCAGAGAATTATACTGGAGTGTAATGACTCAAACAAAGCCACCAAGGCTATTCAAGGAATGCAACAGATGAT
>JAOVYX010000812.1:0-13271 GCA_035668315.1 Drosera spatulata
CCTTTCAGTGCGCTTTGACCTCACTCGCGCACACCCTGAGAAACTTCCCAGGAGGTCACCCATCCCAGCATTACTCCGCATTAAGCACGCTTAACTACGGAGTTCTAAAGTGATGGGCTACCGAAAAGGAAGGTTCACCTTCTTGGTATAGGTAGTACAATCAAACCATTTAAACATTTCCTTGGGGTATTACAATTAGTGTTATATAATGATTTGATGATGACATTCTTTCATCGACCTAGAGAGTCGTTTTGGTATGAGGGTATCTCACTGCAGGAGACCCTGTGTTCCGATTTGGCTGATCCCCTTTCGCGGATGTCCCTTGTTGCAAAAGCTGAATAAAGCTTGATAAATTGAAATTGAATAAGTCTCGTCAAGGGCACAAAGATAACATGCGAGCCCTTAATGTTTGTCTTTCTTGTGTTTGTGTGATGATAATTGTGAATGTTGGATAGATACGATAAGTTTCAGGATGCTGGACCAAGGACCGAAGAGGTCATTTAGTTTCTTTATTTTCTTATTTTCTTGTGAAACCCCTGGTAAGGGGATCGACACGTTATTGAGCTCCTATGGTTCACGGTTATTATTTTTTTATGTTTTTTTCTCTTGTTTTTGTTTTTAGGAACTAGAGACGATGGACAGGTGGGATATGGATTATAAAATTATCCTCCATGTATTGGGATATGATTTATTAGCTTCCTAGAATATGTAATAAATAAAGAGTTTTCGCTGTACTGGATGATATTAATGGTTTATGTTTAAGTGTTTTTCATTTATTTCTATGCCTAAACCGGTTAAACAATTTTTGCCTAATTGAGATGTTGGGATTCAACCACAGTGACGTCATTATAATGATATATATTAAAAGAAATGAAAAGTTGGGGCGTTACAAGTTTGCTTTAACCTTAAACCAAGCATAACAAGGTTCATCAAGAAAATGACGACTACGCTGCTAGAAACAATAGGTAACAAATATACTATCTGACTTGAAGCATGTCCAAGACATTGATGCCATAATTGATAGTTTGCAGTTGTTCGGATATGAGAAGCCTGTATAGGAGACGCCATTCGGAATAAATAGATCCCCTCCTTTTGCTCATCCACACCAATCATAGAGTCCTCGAAGTACGGTCCTGTGGTCCTGTGTTACACACAATTGGTCAGTAAGAGTAACTATGCACTGTAAATCAGCAATTAGACATGCTAAAGAAATTAAATTGCAGTTCTATCCAGGCACATATAAAACATTATCAAGCTTCAAAGCTGCCCCAAGAATCAATGTCTCTTGCTGTACGGCGATGTGATCGCTCCATTCGGCATAAGTACAGAAGCGGATACAATAGATCGTAAATTAGTCAACATCTTACTATCCCCCGTCATATGATTCGATGCCCTGTATCAAGAATCCACATACCATAGAGTTTTTCTTTCCCTTTGGCTTGGGAATTAATCGTCGTTAAGAGAGATGTCTATTGCTCATCAGTAAGAACATTAGCCAAAGATGTTCTATCATGGGATGTCAGGTTTGAAACATTGCCCTGACTACCTGTGTTTGAAGCATTGCCCTGACTACCTATCGAATACCCTCCATGATCAGCATGTACCTGTGCTGCATTGGCCATGGATGAAGTACCTCGACCTCGCCTAGCAGAACCACCACGACCACGGCCTGCTCTAGCTCTCTTAACTCTTCTAGTGTTCCACCATTCTGGATATCCAATAATTCTAAAGCATGAGTTTGATTCATGACCCGATTTGTTGCAATGCTTACAAACAGGTTTTTCGCCATTTGTATGAAATCCCAGGTTTGACAGAGATCTTGTTGCTTGAACAACAAAACTCACAGCTTCAGTGCGCACATCACGAGTGCGAGTCATGGTATGATGCCTCTCTTCTTGAATAATCAATGCATACACATGACTAAGGGATGGAAGAGGCTCTTGTGCCATTATATTGGAATGTATTGTTCCATAAACAACATCATCCAGGCCCATAAGAAATTGATGGATCTTTTCTGCTTCTTGTTGTTTGTCCTATTCTGCTGCAAGACTACAAGTACATGCTCCGCATTCGCACATGGGCACTTGTACATGAGTTCATCCCAAAGAACTTTCAATCGGCCAAAATAAGCAGCCACAGTTTGACCTTCTTGTCTGCATTTTGCAAGATCCGATGTCAATTGTTGAACTCGCGGTCCATTACCAATTGAAAATCGTTGCTTGAAGTCATCCCAGAGCTCTTTGACAGCTTCGCAAAAGGTAATTGTGGATCTGAGTGTCGCCTCAATTGACTGAAAAATCCACGCCACAAGCATCGAATTGACGCTCCACCAATCTTCAATCTCAGCTGCATCATCTTTCGGTTTGGATACGACTCCATCCAGGAATCCTTGTTTACGTTTTGCCCGGAATGCATTGTGCATAACCCGAGCCCATTCTTGATAATTATCCCCTTTGAACACCACAGGACATATATTCATGCCCGGGTGATCTGAGGGATGAAAATAATAAGGGGAATTTGGTTTGAGAGACACATCTCTCTTGTCGTCTATCATGGTGAAGGCTTCGTCACCGACGTCGACTTGTTTCAATGGTTATGCTCTGATAAAATATAAGGAGAATAATCGTGTTCATTATTCATAAAGAAGATATAATAAATATAAAACTTATTTTTTACAATAGGAAACTAACTAAATAAGAATGTTAACAAATATGAAGCTATTATGCTAAGAGTAATTAGAATATTTATAGAGTATCAATTCTATCCGTAATAATAGATGTTTGATTGAGAGAGTTAACTCATTTTATATCGGTATAAAGAATTATAATTTGTAAAGTATATAATCCGGAATTTTTGGATTTAGACATGGTAATTGTCTCCATACATTTATAAGGGATTTTTTTTCCTTTTATCCTCTTTTTTCTTTTCATTGGTTTGTTATTCATCTTTATTTGGAAGAAGATGATTCATCACTTCTATAAAAACAGGTAGATAGGATTTAAATCGGAATGGGTTAGGCTAACTAATGTATCATGTATGCATTCCACTGGACTATTATGACCATTTTTGTTCTCTGCCTAAACAAATATCGTGTCGCATAATCAAAAGTGAAGGTTTAACGAGAGATGAAACAAAGACCATTGAGTCAAGAAAATGATTGGTGCAACTAGATAGAAAAATGCAAGAATGTAACATTAACATATGCTGCCATTAGGTTGCATCTTTTTTCGTATTGTTTTTGTTAAGACAAATGTCTTCGAATCTTATCTTGGACAAGTTTGTCCGTGCAATTCGATATGCGTGGTAGAGTAAGCACGGACCTGGCCTCACAAACCTTGGTTTACCTACCCGATTTTCTACACAAACAACACCTAAAGGGTCATGTTCATGCATGGTTCATGCATTTACGTGTTAAGGTACATCGGATACTTAGGAGTAGTTTATTGGATTAGATTCATGAATTGAGTGCACTTAATATGTGGGGGTGTCTACCCTAGATTTTGTATCCCATATTTTCTAGATAAGCATGAGTTGGAAGATTGTTTCAACAATGACTTGATAATGTAAGTTAGATACGGGAAAAGATGGGGAACACAAAGTATAAATACAAAGGGGATCTTTATGATGATGTAAGAGTCTTGTAAAGTCTATTGTGATATAATGGAGATACTTGTGTTGAGCTTTTTCGGATTGCGGGTTTCTCATGATTGTATTTGTGTTTTTCTTATTGTACCTTGATTAAGATGCTTGAATCTCATACTCGTTGTCATAAGAAAAGGCCTCAAAAAGGTTTCGAACCACAACGAGTGGTATGAGAGCCATGTTGATCGGTGACCAATCATGGCGGTTTCTATGAAGTTTGAGTACGAGAGATTCGATGAAAAGACTATCTTTAATATAAGGCAAAACACCATCAAGGATATACTTGTACAACAAGGGTTGACTAAGGCCTTAAAGGATGAGAAACCAGAGGGGATGAAAGAAGAAGATTGGACAAAACTCGAGGAGAAGGTGACGTCCACTATTCGCATAAATCTTGCTCCTACGATGATGTACCAAGTGCTTAAGAAGACCTCTTCCACGGCTATATGGGAGAAACTTAAGAAGATCTATTTGCCTAAGTCACTTTCAAGTAGGCTTTGCTTGAAGATTGACTTATATAATTTGAAGATGCAGGATCATGGCAATATTAACGACCATCTAGCAGAGTTCAATCAGTTAGTGACCTCATTAGTTAGCTTGAAAGAAAACGTGAAGGAGGAGGATCTAGCCTTGATTCTTCTCAAACCACTACTAGATTCCATGGCTACCGGGAAGACTACTCTACTTGTAAGGAAAGAGACCTCAAAAATAAATGATGTGACGGTGGCGATATTGGATGCTTGCAAGCTTAATCCAAGGAGTATAGATGAGTCTGATGTAGGTCTACTAGTGTATGAACGAGGTCGTGGGAAGATGACCCAAAGTGGAGGTACTTCAAAGTCAAAGAGCGAAGGAAGAAAGGATATGTTCAAGGTGGAGTATTACAGGTGCCATGAGAAAGGACACATAAAAGCTTATTGTCCCATAACAAAGAAGAAGGATTTGGTGTCCGATTAAGTTGCAGAGGTAGCCTTTGAAAAGGATGATGTTCTTTGTGCAACGATTACAAAGACAGAAGATAGTCAAGGTTGATTAGTCGATTTCGGGTGTTCTTTCCATATATGCCATGATAAAAACCTTTTTATATCATTCAAAAAGAGTGAAAGGGATATTCACTAGGGGAATGACGAGGTATGCAAGGTGGAGGGCATAGAGACGATTGCATTGAGAATGTTCGATGGCAACACAAGGATAATGGAGGAGGTGAGATACGTTCCTAAGCTTAAGAGAAACCTCATCTCAGTCGAAAAGATGGATGCAAAAAGGTACAAGTTCATAGTCCGAGTTGGACACATGAGGGTTACCAAGGGCACAAAAACAGTGTTGAAAGCCATAAGAAGAATATGACAACCAATACCACATGATTGATTATCTTGTTATGGTGCCAATGGTAAGAGCTTTGAGAGTTATTTTGGTGAAGATAGTGAAACGAGATTGAAATAGAAGTGGAAACTGGTGAATTTTCGAGAACCTTGCACTTTCTATAAATGCAACAGTGGTGGTGTACTCATACCAGTAAAGGGGATGCGAAAGGGATTCAAGTTCAAATAGAGTTTGCATCAAGGTGAAGTTATGATGGATTTGATGTCAACCTGGAGATTGTTAAGATAGATGCTATTAAATCTCATCTTGGACAAAAAAAATTTAAAAAAAATCTCATATTGGACAAGCTTGATTCTACTCATGAATCTTGGATTCCTATGATGTACTCCCTCCGTTCCACAATGTAAAGAACGGTTTGACCTGACGCGTGTTTATGTGTGTGTTGAATTTATGTGGAATGTGATAAAGAAATAATATTTTTTAGTGATAGTGGGGTTTATTATAGCAGTTATGAGAGAAGATAGTAGGTGTGTATTCTAACAGATGGTGATTATTTTGATTTTTTTTATGTGAAAAAGGTTATTAAATATGATACGTTACATATATTTTAGGACGATACAAATAAACAGGTGTTGCTTATATTAAAGTAGGTTTAATGCAATGGGCATTTGGGTTGTAATAGTTAAATAATAACAATGACTAAAAATTATTACACTCCAATGCACACTCTTTTTCATTACAAATTTAACATTTTCTCAAATCTTGTGCCATACATAGCTATGAGAATAACAATTGCTATTTTTTGCCTACTAACAAAATTTGATGCACAAATCCCTATGCAAAGAAAGCAACCTATGTGGTATTTTATTATCCATTGATTCACCACATTGCTATATTATAGCACGAATACCACTGGAACGATGCTGCTAAATTTTAACTAATTGATACTATTCATAGTCAAATTAACCCTTTGTCTATACCCAAATGATATGAAGGAATATTAATTTGTGTGAACATATTAGTTGTTGATTGTCATATATAGTGACTTGTTCACACGTGAGGAGACTTTGTGGTGAGTTTTTCCGGATTACGGGTTTCTCACGATTGCATTGGTGTTTTTTCTTATCGTAGTTTGATTGAGGTGCTTGATACTCATACTCATTGTCATAAGAAAAGGTCTCGAAAAGATCTCGATCCGCAATAGTTTTTCTGTTTCGTGGCGTGATGACATATAGATTATAAATATTAGATATCGCTCATTCTTCGCTATATAGATACCAATAAAACTGTTTTCGTTTTCGTCTTCAATATCAAGGATCACTCGTAAAACCAAATTTCACCCTTACTAAATATGTTGTAGCAAGTCAGCAAAGCACCTAATCACATTGCAAAATTGGAGAAAGTGGCACAATCGACAAAGTGGATCAATGTTAAGTCAAAGTGCCTAATCTCATGGAATTTTATCTTTAGTATAAAGCCTATGGTCTATGAAAAGTACTTAACACAGATCAGTTTAGTTGGTGATGAGAAAGTCCAACTCCCTTTTAAACAGGTACTACATTACTATTCTGCATTTATTATTTATTATTTTTTATTGCTATGTGTTTAATCAAAGATAAAAAAATAATAAAATTATGTATTATAAGTATGTAGTTATCAATCTTAATAAATTATCCTTGGTTATCAAATAGGAGTAATTTTTTAGAGAATCAAAGGAGACCAAACAAAAAGCTGAACGAAATTAACCTAATTAATTATTATAAAAAATAAATAACCTAATCCAATGAATATAAGAATAATTGTTTATTTTCTCACCTTAAAGAAATATTTGTTTAATTGTCACGAATAATCGAACTAATAATATCTGATTTGCACATGTATATTGTTATCTTTGTTTGTTGCTATGTGTTTAATTAAAATGAAGATATAATAAAATTACTTATTATATGTGGTTATTAATCAAAATACCTTATCCTCATAGGTGGGATTTTTATTATGATAGTTTTTTAATTATAATTTAAGGTTAGGATTTTTTTTACTCGAATTGTTATTTTGAAATCCAATTATTTACTGAATCAATCTAAACCCATAATCAAGACGAAAAAAATAAATTAAATAAAGATTTTTTTAATTTAAATAAAATTTAATAACCTGTCATGCTTCCATACCTCTATGTCGTCATGCTACCATGCGGTTTATCATACAGATGATTTGTCATCTGAAAATTTTGTATAATTATATATATAATTTTTTCACCTTAAAAAATATTTGTTTAATTGTCATAAATAATCGAACTAATGATATGTGATCTGCACGTGTATACTGTTATCATTTTTTTTTATTAATGTGTTTAATTAAAATTTAAAACTAATAAAATTACGAATTGTGAATATATAGTTATTAATCACAATACCTCATCCCTGTAGATGGGATTTTGATTATAATATTTTTTATTTATAATTTAGGATTAGGATTTTTTTTACGAGGATTGTTACTTCGAAATCTAATAATTATATTAGATTTGATTATTTGTTGACTCAATCTAAACCCGCAATCAAGGTGAATAAAATAAATACAATAAAGATTTTTTTTATTAAATAAAATTTAATATACTTGTATCATGTCATTTTTCATCCATATGGTTTCTCATCTGAAAATTTTTACAGGGAGATTGTTGCGAGAAACTATAAGTTGTGTGTTGCTACTTGCTAGTGCACATCCAATAGTTGAGATTTTTGAGAAAGATTGAGTTGAACACCACTACATCAACCCAGATTGGTTCTATTTATAACATTCTTTTAAACAAGAGATTCCAATAGTCCCTTTATGTCGAGTGAAGTTGGATAAATGGTAAATCATCTCTTAATTTATGATCATAAGATCATAAGATCAGAAATTTGATATTTAATAGCAACAAAAAATAATCTCTTTATATAAAAAAAAATACTACATATTTTATTTTATTTTATTTTTTTATAAAGAATGACATCCTCACACCCTGCACGTGACGGATTCAAACAAAAGATTATACCACACATCGTCATGACTTGTTTAATCTCCAATGTAATTACTCTCTTAACCAAACTCCGACATTTATTACAGGGCCGCCAATGACTGCATACCTTACAATCGATATCCTATAGACTATATGCATAGGTAAATTCTGTATCTTATATGAGTGACCATCACAAAAAATAACACATCTACAAAGCCTTTTGCATTACAATGGCGACGAATGAAAGCGAAAACCAACCGCATGTACTCCTTTTCCCATGCCCGGCACAGGGCCATATCGTGAACTTCCTTAACCTAGCCGAGCTCCTATGCCTAGCTGACATCGACGTGACCTTTCTCAATACAGAAACCTCGGACCGACTTCTAAACCAAAACTCGAACGTGAAGGAGAGGTTTGCGCCTTATCCAGGGTTCAGGTTAGCGGTCATCAGCGATGTCTTTGATGAAGACAACAGGCCCTTGTTCGAAGAGTGGCTTAGTAAGCTCATGGAACGGATGGATAACACGATGAAACCAATCTTGAAGAAGATGTTGACGGATGGCAGCTTGGTTGGCGACGGGAGGCCTCAGTTCACTTGTATGATCATTGATGGGATTATCGGATTCTTCATTGATGTTGCACAGGAGCTTCAGATTCCTGTCATCACGTTTTATACCCAAAATGCTCCTACTATTTGGATTACCTTTAGCATCCCTGAGATGTTGATGACCGGCCAATTCCCTTTCCAAGGTACCATGATGCTGATTGGTACTGTTTCGTCATTTTTCGAACTTTTTATAATTAGAAGCAACGATCACTATTCTTCGGATACACACTGCTCAAACCAAGAGAGCATGTCACACATCTCATTTTTTGGGTAAATCTATTTACGCGGAAAATAAGCCCAGAAATACATCAAAGTAAAATTCCATACCAAACAACAAACGAAACTTACGTTTTCTCAGGATTTTTTTATCCATCATGATTGAAACTCTGACCATCAAGATAATAACTGGATAACTAAGTGACTTATCAAGAAAATGGCTTAAACTATACATGGACTCGTTGACGGGACAAATTTACCTGTAACGGAATTTTCCTCTACTTCATCTTTTATATTTTAGTGGCTATATCTCTAACTATTTCAATTTCAACCGAATATGATAGATCGATTCCACTTAAAAACCACAGTCGTACTAGTTTCACATCTATCCGTACCAATTTTGCATAATGCAGGGGAAAAGCATGACAAGATATACAGCATAAGAGGACTGGAGGGAATTTTCAGGATGAAGGATTTCGAAGCACCACCGGAATCAGAAGATCATTCTCAAATGGACGGGATGAAACTAATCGGGATGGCAGTACTAAAGGCACAAGAAGCAGACGCCTTCATCTTCAATAGCTTCGAAGACTTGGAAGGCCCAGCGCTCTCACAAATACGTTCAACACATCGGATCACATATGCTCCAGGACCTTTCCATGCTCACATCAAATCTCGACTCGCCCTCAAAAACATCACGAAACCATCTCTCCCTGGTGGGAGCGGTCTCTTGCAACCCGATACATCCTGCATTGCCTGGCTCGACTCAAAACCCTCGAGGTCAGTGGTCTACGTGAGCTTTGGCAGCACAACGACACTAGAGAAGGATCAATTCCTGGAGATTTGGCACGGGCTAGTGGGTAGCGGAAATTGCTTCCTATGGGTCATGGGTCCAAACAATATAAGAGGAGAGGACTCATCAGAGGATCAGAGCTCACTCTTGTCGGAGCTGAAGGAAGCAGCCGGTGATAGGGCTTACGTCATCAGCTGGGCCCCACAAGAGCAGGTCCTGTCGCATCCGGCCACAGGCTGCTTCTTCACACACGGAGGATGGAACTCAGTGTTGGAAGCCATAGTCGAAGGGGTGCCGATGATATGCAGGCCATACTTCGGCGACCACTTCGTGGACAGTAGGTGCGTGAGCGACATGTACAAGGTCGGCTTGGTGATGAGGGATTATGGAAGCGATAGAGACACGATCTCGAGAATCGTGAATGAGGTGATGATCATGAGGAAAGATGAGTTTCTCGAGTCTTCAAGAGTTCTGGCCGAGAAGACTAAGATCGCTGTCAATGAAGGTGGCTCCTCGTTCAATGATCTAGAGAAGCTCGCTGATCAGATACGATCAATGCAGCTTAGATCCGCAAAGAAATAGCATTCGGTATCCTGACTAGTAACCTATTGCAGTTCTTGTAACAGGATTCTTATTGTTATACATCGATTATTGTTATATTTCTAGTCTCCTACAAGTTCCTGATGATAAGTCTAAACAGTAATGACGATACAGATAGCAAACGATGTCGACACAGAGCACAACGATTATTACGCTTCCTTGCTTTCTCATATGCAAGCCACTAGAATCCAGAAAATTCTAATTTCCAGGCATCGCCACCGATTTATGGAAATGAAATAGAGCTCAACCTCAACTTTAGTGATATCCAACTGAATTCAAATTTGCCAGTTGATCCATAACCGGCATGGGATAGCCAGCCAACTTTCACTAAAAAGATCAGCAGATGTAGCAAGGGATAAAGAGGATCAGAGGAGGTGTGTTTACCTCGATTGATCTTTTTAGAGGTGGAGGTTTTGTTTCCGTTGATATGCTAAGAGGATGTGTGCTACATTCGTCGATCCTTTCAAAGAAACTGTCTTATATCATTGATCTTTTCAGAGAGAGTGAACTGCTATGCTATTCCACGCTGGCTCGGGATCATTTTCCTTTCAAATTTCATCTCAGGCGAACGGCACAAATACCATATGCATTGACACACATTTTGCACGAGTTTCCCCATGAGAGTAACATTTGGCAGCTTAGTGAGCACAAACAATTAGAAGTTTCAAATCAACCTGGTTTGATCTAGTGGTGTTCGACTCAACCTTCTTCTTGAAGGTGTTGGGTTCGAATCCCACTAGCTTCAAAATTCAAGTTGGTCACGCCCGTTGATTTCGGTCAAAGCTTTATCCGATGTTGAGGGGAGGGACGCATTGTCAATATCCGGGAGATTAGTTGAGGTGCGCACGAGATGACCCGGATACCCTCATCATACAAAAAACAATTAGAAGTTCCAGAATCAGCAATACGCCACAAACTTGGGGTTGCTTGTCTGGTCCATTCAGCCCATCAGATTGGCTCAAGAACTCCTAATTTAAGCTAGTGTTTGTCAAAGGTATCAACAAGTCAAGTTGATGGACACACATTTATAACTTCGAGTAGGGTTTTATCAAACAAGTGGTTTTTACTCTGTATATAGATTAGGGTAAGAAAGCTACACTTTGGTATTTTTTTTATTGTTTTTTTGATAAAGACTTAGTAATAAATTATACAGTAATTAGCACTGGCCAATAGACTAAGAGACTTATCAGCATTGATAACTTTGGTCCATCTAGTAGGAGTACTTGTCTATTCAAAGTGAAATTGTCCATTCAAGTTTCAAAAGGGAAAGCAATTATACTCCTAACCTTTTACTAGTATAACTCTGGTCCATGTCTAATCATAATTCAAAAACATAGGATAATAAATTATGAATTGTTGATACACCCCACACCAAATGCACCACATTACATCTCTAGCACAGACCACAATCCATACCAACTCCCCTAAACGGATTTAATATAAATCTTTATTAGATTTTATAAAAATTTTGTACATATATAAAATCTCGTATCGATCAATTTATTCATTTAATATAAATCTTCATTAGATTTCATAAAAATTCTATACATATGTAAAATCTCGTATCGATCAATTTATTCATTTATTATGAGAGGAAAGAAATAACCGGTCAACATGACTTCCATGTCCACATCACATGAGCCTCAAAGGAAACCAAACGGGTTCCCCTTTTCCCCATTGGTGCTCAAAACGAGATCGAAATCGCGACTCCAAAATAGTCTCAATGCCTTCCCCCCTCCACACTCACCGGTCGCCTCCCACAACAAAAACAAAACAAAACACATAAAACAACAAAAACATTTCCATTTTTCCATTTTTACTCGAATCGAGGTGGAAGAAACCGTGTAGACACGACGACAACGACGACGAAGACGGAGATCGACGAGGTTCATTCATTGAGCATGGGATCTGATTCGATCATCAACAAACACTCAGATCCAATGCAACAACAACAGAAGCACCGGCAACAGCGGCGGAGGAGGAGGTGGTGGTGGATACGATCTGTCCTTCAAGATCCTGTTGATCGGAGACTCGGCGGTGGGGAAGAGCAGCTTGCTCGTCAGTGTTGACGGTGGAGCGTGTGCCTCAAATCATATGCGGAAACGCGTTTGTCTCCGCGTCTTTCCCGTGTTCTGCCCGCGTGAAACTCCCGCGTGACTCTCCGTGTTTCTCGTGTTCAGATGCGCGTGATGTTGTGTATAAAAGGATGCGCAGAAGCAAGAAGAGGAGATGAGCTCTGCAAAGAAGAGGAAAGCGAGGAAGGAGTACAGGAGAGGAAAGTGAGGTTTTGAGTGGGAGAATTAAAGTGGAAAGCACTATTCACATATACACACAAAATCATATCGATGGTTCAAGGGATTTGTTATGGAGATTATTATCTCTATCCCTTATTGTGAGATTCTCAATATTTTGAGTGTAGGTCCCTTTTTGTATTCCCTCCTTTCGATGAGTGGATTTTTCGTCGTCGGCGACCGCTCGTGGTTTTTCCCGCAAGGGTTTCCACGTACAAATCCTTTTCTCAATTTATTTTTGCGCACTTGGTATTGTTTGCGTTTATTATTAACTGACCCGTTCGTAACAAACTGGTATCAGAACTTGGAACGTTTCAATCCTTGTTACCTACACCGGGTTCGTCCACGTAGGCTTAGGAACGAACGTTGTTAAGCTCGAAACTTAAGTTATATTTTTTGCGGGTCAGTTTTTCGTGTATTTTTTCCACACAAAAAATTAATTTTTCCCCCAGGTGAACAGTGCAACACAAGGTCGTGAACAGTGCGAAAAATTACTGTTTACACAGTGTTTCCGGTGAACAGTACTCCGATTGGAACAGTGTTTTCGGTGTGAACAGTGTTTTCGGGAAAAATCTCAGCGCGACGGCGCCTATGAAGTTTGATGTGGAAAAATTCGATGGCACAAACAATTTTGGACTTAGGAGAGTTAAAATCATTGCGTTATTAACCCAAGAAGGAATCGAGGAGGTTCTGGAAGGGGTTGATAGGTTACCTGCAGACATGAAAAACGAAGACAAGATGAAGATGGATAAGAAGGCACGTACGACTTTACAGCTGTGTCTTTCTGACGACGTTCTTCAGAAC
>JAOVYX010000813.1:0-13270 GCA_035668315.1 Drosera spatulata
TGTGACACATGAAACATTATAAATGTAAATCATTATAAATGTCCAATTAAAATATACAACATTAAAAATGTCCCACACTATAAAAATGAAAAGGTATAACATTTTCAATCAAACTTTACATTATATATGTATATTTCTAAATGTATAATGTTCTAGTCCAATATTACATTATAAATGTTTAAAATGAAAATGTATAACATTTTCAATTAAATAATACATTACAAATGTTGTACAATACAAAATTTATAAGATTTAACAAAACAAGCATAATATTAAAATATATAACCTAAAAGGTAAAACAGAATAATCGCATATAACATTAAAAATATACAATGAACCGAAACATTATAAATGTCTAACATTAAAAATATCTCATAACATTATAAATGTTTTTTTCAAAATACATAACATTAAAAATGTACACACAAACCAAATCAAATCAATATGTAAGCCCATAACAATGGCATAATCACCTTATGCCCTAAATTAAGGCAAAAGAATCTATTAAGTCTAAAACACGTTCTAGGCCGTTAGAAGTTTAAATACGTAATGAACTACATGTGACTTGATCCCACAAGGGTATGTAGACAGCCTTCACAAACGCAGTCCCGTAAACTATAAGTTAATAATCAACCTTAACTCTAAGTTAACACCTTAACTCTAAGTTCATGTTCGAACTACATAAGGCTTGATCCCACCAGGGTATGTAGGCAACAACATCGGTGCAGCCATAATAAACTCTAAGTTTAAATCCAACTAAAAGTTACAACCAATGAACTACATTTGGTTTGATCCCACCAGGGTGTGTAGGCAGCCGCAAGGCGTAACCACATTAATTAAAAATTAATCAACCTGTTTCTTTATGTTTTTTGACCTGATCATAGTGTCATGACGTATGTGTAGTGTTTGTTAGCTTTTTATTTACTAACTCTTTATGTTGGTGTAACAAGTTCTCTATCAGTTAGAAACTACGCAAAATTATGACTTTTATTTATCTTTGTGCGTGAATATGTGTTAGTAAAATTGATGCATATTAATTTCGACATTAAATGTGTGTTCAAAAAACCCAGCTAAAATGATCTCGTTCAAAATGGTAGATTTAGGTCATGCATCATTTAAGTGATCGCTATACATGAGTGTTCGTTGATCCTATTTTCCCGGACACACCACGGCAGTAGGACAACATTATCCTCATCTCAAACTCTAGTCAGTTTAGGATGGCCAGCTATTTGCACGGTCAGAACTCCTACTCTTTTTCTTTTTGCATGGCGAGGGCGACATATGCATCATGAATGTACGTTTTTATTTCCTGCTCTGATTGCTTTTACTATAAATATGTTATTTATGAGTGATCACCTAATGTATAAAATTAGAGATTCTCATGAAGATTATTTAGACATAGATTATTTTTTGGCCATGTACCTAGAAACTTGTAAATTTATAGGACATCTTGTATTATTTTTATCCTACCAACATGTGGTATGGTATTTTTTATAAACATAGGATCATCTTGTATCATTTTTATGACCTACCGACATGTGGTATGGCTTTAGTTGTTATATGATTCACATGATGTAAAGTACAATTATAGGTTTATATAGGATTAGGAATCTTCATGAGAATCTCTTAAAAAGGATTATATTTATTGTATTGTGCCAACTCTTTGGGTGACAGGTGCCATGGGATATATGTTAGTATGGTTATAAACCATATGATTCATTATATATCTATGTCTAATGTATTTGGTTGCAGGTTATCATTATAAATGAAATCCCATGGCAAAATATATGTGTGCCAAGCAATTGGTAATTGTCTCATGTCATGCTTCATCACTTACATGCCATAGAATGCTAATTCAAGTAGTCAAAAGTTAAAAACTTAGGAACTACAAAAGATCATCTTATTTCCCATCACCTAGAGTTCTTTAAGGTTGATTATCATAAAAAATGCGAACCTTTCTTACCTCTGAAAGAGTATGATTCACTAGGCTCAATAAATATAGGTTTTTATCAAATGATTGATGCATTCTATATGTGCGTACTCCATGTTGATTCTGTTTAAAATATTTATGTGTTATAAACATGTTACTAATTTTAAGCAAAGATGTTTTAGGATTCTTTCACCTAGGGATTAGTGGAGGCCACATAAGTGGAAGTGGTGGGTGCTAGCTCAAAACGCGACTTTCCCATTACTTAACTTAACTCCCGAACCTAAACTCTCGAAGTAGACCATTGCCTAAGTCTCTAAGACTCATCTTTCCTAATTTGTTAGAAAATTAGATGACGACTTCGAAAAGCCTTCAATTAGGAGCAACTTAGGGATCACCTACACTAGCAAAGTGTCCCTTCTTCGCCTGTGAGACGTGGATCCCGACCCCCACATGCCTATCTTGGAAGAAAGACGGACGAAGTTTGTCTATGTCATATCAGCCCAAGATGCTTACGTGGACAAGACTCGAAAAAATGAGACTGCAGATCAATGACATGCTCGGCTTGGGTATGTGATGTACCAGAAGGTGAGAGTGATGATTAGAAAAATCAACTCTCAAGGGTCTCCCTTATCAGGAGAATCTTGAAGATACTATCTGTGCTAGTTCTCAATGTGGCAAAGCACACTAGTTGCCATTCAAAGAGTCACAGTTCAAAACGACAGTTTCGCTAAAGCTTGTTCACTCAGATGTCTTTAGTCCAGTAAAACAACCTTCAGTCATCAATTTAAGGTATATGATTATCTTTTTCGATGACTACTCAAGATATGTGTGGGAATACCTCATAAAAGAAAGGTTTGAAGCATTGTCAATATTCAAGACTTTAAAAAAAGATGCCGAGAAGGAGCTAGAAATCATGATGCAGTGTCTCCATACTGATAATGGAGGCAAGTACACGTCAAATGAGTTTAAGACGTTTCTTCGTGAAAGTAAGATTCGTCGACAGTTGACCTGTCCAGACACCCCTTAGCAAAATGGCATTGCTTAAAGTAAGAATTGTCATCTAGTTGAAACTTGTAGAAGCATGCTATGTGCCAAGAATATGCCATCGCATCTTAGGGTGGAGTGCATGAAGAAAACGACCCATGTCACAAACAGATTACCATTAGCGAGGCTTGGGTTCATGACGTCATTTGAGAAGCTTTGGAAGGTAAAGCCAACAATGAGCCACTTTCGAGTTTTTGGATGTGTGTGCTTGTGTTCGTCCCTGACCACCATCAGAGTAAGCTCGACAAGAGGGCAGTGCGATGTAACTTTGTGGGATACAATGATCAGCGAAGGGGATGAAAGTGTTTTAATCCTAACACATGTATATGTTATCTATCAAGAAATATGGTGTTCAATGAATCACCATCTTGGTGGGATCCGTAGTTAGTCACTTTGGTAGATTCAAAAGTGATTGAAGAGATGCTGCACGAGAAACTAGACAAACCGAAGGAAGGTGAAACTCAAGAAGAAGTTTCACTAGTTCCTGAAGGAGAGTTATGTTCCAAGTCTTCAACTAAAGAAAGCAATCATTGACAAAGTCGAGTTTGCAAAATCAGAGAGAAGGATCGACCTACTCAATTAGATGAAGAAGAAGAAGTTGCACAAAAAGAGGAGTAGATACAGAGTCAACAAAAACATCGCTACCCTACCATAGAGCGGAAGCCAAGTCCAAAATATGCCAGTGTAGCTTTGGTTGAAAATGACAATCCACAAGAGCCGAATTTCTACGAGGAGGTAGCTTAAGGCAAGGAATGATGATGTGTGTGTAAACACGTATCATTTTCTTAGTTAAAATTGCTTGTTTGTGTCTATTTTATTGTCAAGGTGATTTGTTTTAGTTCCTTTTATGATTTAGAGCATCGATACTGTCGTATTTCGTGTTTTCATTACAGATATGAAGAATTTGAAGCATTTTTTATGGTGAGCTGCTTGTGAAGAATTTTGAGGCTGTTTTCTAGAGTTGCTCGATGATGTCAAAGGATTAGAGACATGTTTATAGCTTGATTGGAGTCTAAACGGCTATGTATGTTGATTTTCTGAAGAGCATGACCATGCAAATGTATGTAATATACTGAAACTTTGAATTTAATTTTTAAAATGCTATGGTTGGTTTGGGGATTAAATCTGAGTAAAGGGATAAATACCAATAACCAACGAATATTTTTTTCTCGATTCTCAAAACAGAAAATTTTGATATTTTCTACTCCTATAAATATAGGTGCTCTGGAAAAGGAAAACTATTTGACCTTCACGTGAAACAACAAGTGATTGTCTCCTTCCTTATTGATTTCTTCAAGATTTTGATCTTAACCTCGCTGCCAGGTCCGATTTCGGCCATCACCGCTGCCGCAGATCTTTTCCCTCCCGTCTCTTGCCACTCCCATCCCTCCCGTCTCCGGCCTATGGTCGACTCTCGAGGCCCCTTCATGCGATGACGACCCAAACCCCTCGACCCCGATCTAGATTCGACACACCCTTTCCTGGCCTTCCTTGATCTCGCCCAGTCTTGTCGGAGCTTCCCCGACCATTGGCGGCCGATCCCTGGCCATCACTCGTCTTCCCTTTCCTTGGCTTGAACCTGGTTCCATTTCCTTGAGTCCCCTATTTTCGTTTTGTGCTGACAGAAGGGACAAAGGGGACAATTCCAATATATGTAGTTGTTAGTATATAATAGTGTATATAATATCGTTAATATAATAGTGTGTATTAATATAAAGTTATACACCATCATATGTGTATATTGTTTAACTATGCATGTTTGTGTACTTACGTTAGTATGCTACAATTGTAGGTGCGACGAACACTAAGGAGCAGGAGTGAGTGCACTTTGATTTAATTTCTGATTCTTAAAAATGACAAGGTAACACACATCGCTACCTTAATTAATTAAATTAAGTATGCATACTTATTTGCTTAAATTTGCTTGATCACCTAAATTCATAACAATTAAAATAATTATTGATTGACTATATTTGCTTGAATTGTATAACTGCACGCAACGGGAAGGCCGTGTTTAGGTAAATAAATTACCTTCCTGGGGTCTACTATAGAGGATCATTAAGCTTGTTAGTTGTCCCTAGAATGACCATACTAGGTGACAAATCCTGTGGTAACTCTTCTCACGTCATCAACTCGTAAAATTTCTATAAATATTAAATCAAGTGGCATGAAAATCCTGACGGACCGACAACAGTCAATTCCTGTTGAATAACGCGTTATAAATTCCTGAAACATAAAAATATGCTCGCGTATTTTGAACCCTATGCGGCATATGGTTGTTTGTTTGCTTGTTTGCATTGCATACCATTTGTGCATGAGAAACACATGATATAATAAGCATGCCGGATTCTTGAGATGGACATATAGCTTGTGTTATGGAGCTTTCGAGCTCATGGTTGTATATTTGTTTCAGGTAATAAGAGATGATGGAAAGGGGTTGCTTGGAGAGTCTCACACGATAATTTTAGCTTAGTAGTTTCTATTCATTGTCAGAAGATTTGATTTTTGTGTAATTAGGGATATTGTAAGTTTGGATTTATTCATGTACATTCCTATGTTCTATACCTAAACCCCCTGTTTTCTTGTCTCCTTACTTCAAGAACCTGTTCGGAGTGGCGGTAACGCCACGTTTCAAGGAGGTATTGGATGAGAATTTCTGGGGTGTTACAGTGCACGGGCCTTGCAACATGAAGGACTAAAAGTCATTGAGCACGATGTAGCAGAAATGAGCACGGGGCATGCTAAGCACGCACAGGCCGTGCATTTTATCAGGTTTGCGTGGCTTATCTTGCTAGTTTTAGAGGAATTGCTTATTTTAATTTCCCATATAAATATCCACGATAAAATATCGATCATTTATCAGTTTTACAAAAATATTTTACATCAATTTTCCAGAGAAGAGAGCCGCTATTCCGTTTCGAGACGATGATCTCCACGGACTACATCGAGATCTACGTTAAGGAAGATCACGGTCTACGTTACGCTTTGTTCCACCATTGAAGGGACCATTTCAACCGTCGTTTAGACCAATCTTTGTTGGTCTAAGGTTTTGTATCTCTAACTTTTACAAGTTGTAATTCATAATGACTTTCTATGATGGTTTCATGCATCGTTCATGTCTCATTATGACTATCATAGCGTAAATTCTTAGTATGGCTTAGTGATTGTGGCTTGACCATGGATTTTATGAAACTTGTTTATTGATCTTCATAGTTTTATGTTCATCTTTTATGATATTGTGTTCATGTGTTGATGATATTTGTAATTGCTTTTCTATCGTAATTGTATTGGCAATCTAAATATGCTAGTGAAGTATGTTAGCAATCAATCACTCTTATTTGGTTGATGTTAATAGCAAGTCATAGATTAATGTCATTCTTGTTTGGTTAATCTATGTACACATGAACATGAGCACGATATAACTCTAATCTTTGTTAGGTTAATATTGTGGGGTGCTAAGAATATTCCTTATGCGACATATCTAGTCTATGTTATATTCGTGTTTTGACATAGAGTAATTATGTTAGTTTGGTTATGCCATGCTTAATGGTAACTAATAATTAACAGTCGATAACTCTTATTTTGTCGTGATTAATTTAAACACCTATCATAAATTAACATGAGATGAAAATGTCAATCTATGATTAAAATCCATGACAAGTGAAAATCACGCAAGCCATACGTTTTGTAGAATTTGATTCAACTCTTGAGAAAAATTTAAAACAGAACCATTCTAGTTTATTACATTGTTTATTTTAATTTTTTGTTTCTTGCAACAACAACCCCCAGCAAAGAAAATTATTAGAACATCAATTCTTGATTTTTGCTAAAATTACCTACATTTCACGGTTTGTATAGTGAAAATCCACATAGGCATTTGAATGAATTTAAGGTCGTTTGTGCGACTATGAAACCTGATGGAGTAACAGACAAAATCATTAAGCTTAAAGGTTTCCCTTTAGTGTCCAAGATGCTACTAAACATCGGCTTTATAACTTATCGAAAGGAATAATCAATACTTGAGGACAAATTCAGTCTTTATTCCTCGATAAATACTTTTCAACCTCTCGAATCACAACTGTACAAAAACAAGTATGCTCCATAAGACAAAAAAGGGAGATTTATTGCATGAATATTGGGAACGATTCAAACGTCTTGTCTCAAGTTATCCCAATCATCAATTTTCTACAAACCTTTTGATTCGATATTTTTACCATGGTCTTTCCAGCTGTTGACTGCGGTTTGGTCGATGTAGCTTGTGGTGGTGATCTTCAAGATAAACAACCACGAATTGCTCAACAAATTCTTGAAAAGATGGCTGCTAATTCCCAATATATATTTCGATCGTGATGATGATCTCTCTCGTGACGTTCATGAAATGTCATCCTTTTCAAACTCTGCTGATCAAAAGCTTGACCGTATAACAGACTTGCTCACAATGGTTTTTCTAAATAAGAAAATGTTCCACAAGTCAAATCATGTGGAATATGTTTTGTTCCAGGTCATGCTACTGATATGTGTCCAACCCTCTTTGATAATGAAAGAGCCAATGCTATGGGTAATTTTTATGGTCCTCCTAGGCAAGGAAATTCTCAAAATATGACCTATAGTGAAGGTTGGCGCATTCATCCTAATTTCAAGTGGAGGACCGATAATCAAAATTTCCAACCTATCACTTTCAATAATCCTCCATCGGGATTTGTTCAGCAGAAATACAAAAGCCAATTTCCTCTAAACTCTAATGAACCATCTGTAGAGGAACTGGTTAAGGCTATGTGCAGAAGCTCAACAAGCTTCCAAAATGAAGTTTTCTCGAGCATCTCAAATGTCAAAAATCAAGTGATCCAACTGCCTCAAGAAATGAACAAGCTAAAATCTCAACTGTCTAATCAACTCCCTTCCCAACCTCTAAATCCGCGTGAAAATTTGAGTGCAATCACTTTGAAAAGCGGAAAAGAGTTGAAAGAGCAAAATCACAACAAGTTGAACTGGAACTTGAAGTGAATCCAATCAATGATTCCAACACCAACAAAAATGATTGAAAGGACTCTAAAAGTTCAAAACAAATTCAAGTAATTGTCAATAACACGAATCCTCCATTTCCTAACCGTTTGGCTCAGGATAAAAAGGAGGAAGCTGAAAAGGACGTACTTGAACTCATTAAGAAAGTGGAAGTGAACATTCATCTATCAGAGGCAATCAGACAAGTTCCTCGAAATGTGAAATTTTTGAAGGAACTTTACACTAATAGAAGAAGGTTAAAGGGAAACGAACGTGTTACAGTTGGAGAGAACGTTTCAGCTGTTTCCCAAACAAAAGGATCCTGGCATATTTAGAATACTATGCATTATTGGGAATGTCGAAATAGCAGGATGTATGCTGGATTTGGGAGGTTTGATCAATGTAATGCCATCATCAATTTATAATTCCTTGAATCTCGGACCTTTGAAACCAACAGGGGTTGACAACAACTCGGACGTTCTTTGTGAAGGTTAATGAATTGGTTTTTTTGGGAGATTTTTACATGCTAAAAATGGAGGAAGGTCATAGTCATTCTTCTACTTTGGCACCTATTTTGTGAGAACGACCATTCCTTAGAATAGCCAAACCAAAGATAGATGTTAATGATGGAACTCTCTCCCTGGAGTTCGATGGAGAGAAAATCATCTTAAATATCTATGATGTTACGAAATATCCCTATGATGAAGTCAACTTAATCTGCATGATTGATTCATTCAATTCATTCACCTCTTTGGAAGATGAAATTTTTGAATTCAACAACGAAGAGTTTCTCAAAGCTTTCTTGAATCTCAACAATAATGCATATGAGCCAACTAATGGCAATCTTGATGAGCTTGAAGAAGAATTAAACCAACTTGAGAAAGAAATATATGTGTGCACTAAATACGAACACCACCCTTAAATTCCAGAGTTATCGATTAACCATGAAAAGATGTTATCATCAATAGTCATTCCTCCTAAGCAGGAATTAAAACCACCACCACCCCATCTAAAATATGCATGTTTGGGTGATGGGGAGGCCCTACCAGTAATAA
Source organism: Drosera spatulata (assembly GCA_035668315.1). Taxonomy (NCBI): domain Eukaryota; kingdom Viridiplantae; phylum Streptophyta; class Magnoliopsida; order Caryophyllales; family Droseraceae; genus Drosera; species Drosera spatulata. The sequence goes on from JAOVYX010000813.1 coordinate 9,031, forward strand.
TCTCGAGCAAACTAACTCTCGATGAAGAAGAGAAGTTAGTAAATGTTCTTAAATCACACAAAAGAGCCAATGGGTGGACAATTGTAGATATCAAAGGGATAAGCCCTTCCATCTGTATGCATAGAATCTATTTGAAAGAAAACGGTAAACCATCAAAGGAAGTTCAACGTCGTTTGAACCCTCTCATGATAGAAGTCGTGAAGAATGACATTGTAAAGCTCTTAGATGCTAGTGTCATATCCCAAGCACTAATTCTGAATGGGTAAGCCCATTCTATATGGTTCCTAAGAAGACTGGAATGACTATAATAAAAAATCCGGATAGAAAAATGATAGCAACTCGAGTCCAAAACGGTTGGAGAGTTTGTATTGATTATTCGAAGCTTAATGCTTCAACAAGAAAAGATCGCTTTGTATTACAGTTCATGGACTAAATGCTTGAACGTTTTATTAGTCGTTCACACTATTGCTTTCTTGATGGTTGTTTTGGGTACAACCAAATTTTTATTGCCTTAGAAGTTCAAGATACAGTACAAAAAATGAAGATTCAGGCGACTAAGAAAGTTGATCGCTTTTTTTGAATTCAGGCGACCAACAAGCAAAATTGATCGCAAAAAGGCACGGGTGACTATACAACGACTAAAAAAGTCCTCGCAAAATGCTCCCTCGCTAACTGAAATTGACGAGCAATTTATATTTTTAGTCGCAAAATTAGCGACTAAAAATGTTTTAGTAGCAATTCTATCTAGCGACTAATCGCAAAAGTCAGAAACAGAACACACATTTTGGTCTCTAAAAAGTGGCGACTAAAATGCTAATGTAGTTGCCATTTTATCGACCAAAAAAATATTTAGTCATCCATTTTAGCGACCAATTCTTTATGTTGGTCGCCATTTTGTGATGACAAAGGCCTATGAGTTTTACGACGACAGCTATATTTAGTCGTAAATTTTACGGTCATATTGATATTTTGGTCAGAATTTTAGCGACTAATTTGTTAATTTGGTCTCTATTTTTGGCGACTAATTTTTATTTTTGGTCTCTAAATTTGGCGACTCAATTGGTTTGTACTCGCCAATTTTATTTCTCAATTCAACAAACAACCCACTTTCTGAAACACCCTGCTCTTACAAACAATTACCAGAAATTCTAAACGCTGCTGTGAAACATCCGGACACCATAATACAAATTCCGAAATCTAACACAATTCCATTAAAGGCAGGAATATCCAAGCATACAAACATTTGTAATGTCTCCAATCCAAACCCTAATTAAATTGTCAATGTCGTAACGTACACGCAACAAAAGCAAGAGGCTAATACAAACTTCCAGCAAAGACGAGATCAACGACGAGGCCTATGATTGTGAAGGAGGCTGTGTCTCTGGCCTTGTAAACGGATTAAAACTCATACTAGGAGATAAGTTGACACACATTTCCCGTACCATCCTTTTCAATTCACCCATCTCCATCATGTTTCCTTCAGGTTTTTTTTTTTTTTTCATTTCTTTCTTTGTCTCCTCTAACTCCTTTACATGTGTAACTCGATCTTCTTCCTCCCTTCTGTTCGCTGCCTCCAATAACCGTGCTTGTATCTCAATTTGCTCTTATAATCTGTGACAGCTCTCAACCCCCTAGTCCATCCGGAGCTGCTGCTGGCTCTGGTTGATTTCTCATAAAACAGCAGGGTTGCAGAATCTAGTCCCAACACTGTCCCGCTAGGCAAAAAGTCCCCAGTAGCTTCGAGGAACAACTCTGACTCCGAGATGGGACTATGTTCATTGTCTTGGATTTCCTCAGCCTCCTCTTGCAATGTTTTCAACTCTTGGAACTTGTCCTGTAATTTTTCAACATTGTATGCATCACTATTTAAGCAATATATTATGAAAAAGAGCACTGAACTTTGATCAAATGACAATAGACTAAGAATGCATGCAGGATGATACTCTAACTCAATAGTTGTAACAATTGACTGCACTATGAAATTACGATTTGATCGATCATGAAACACCTCACGTCTTTCACAAAGAACAATAGAGTGGTATACCATCAAAATAAATGCAAAAAGAAATTACATACAACATGCCACCATGTATACAGGATCATATATAATAAGAAAGTCCAAAACCAGTTGGCATACGTTTGTAAGGAGTGGCATCTTTTTTCTAGTGGAGCACATTACATTGACAATAGCGTCCTTGCATAGAAAAATGGGGAATTCACTGGTTAACAGAATGGCATAAAACAAAGTGGAGCAAAGAAGAAAACAACTGTAGCGTTGTGGATAACTGAATGGAACTGGACAACAGAAACACCTCACGTCTTTCACATTAGTTAGCAACCCATGTTTATATTTCAAATAATTTATCGACTACATGAATCAATATGCGAGTATGTAGCTTGAACTCAAACCAAAAATAACCAAGGCATACAAAAACCAAATATCAGTTTTGTCCTTCTTGGAGTTATCTTTCGAATTATTTGATAAAAGAGAAAAAAACAAGATAACGTCCTATAAATCAATGACAATGACAGAGAGACATTAAGAAAGAGTATAGAGTATATATTCATGCTTGAGAACACTGGTCATCGATAAACAAGATTTCGTCTGAATCCTTCGATTTCTTCTAGGACCGAGGCTGTATGTAGACCTCTGATAAGGTGGGAACAAGACCCAACTCTTTCGTCAAATTAAAAAAATAATGGAGTGAACAGGTAAGTAGTTTCTATTAGTCATGATTGAAAACATGAAGAATATCTTGATAATGTTCATAAGTATACTATTTTGTTTAGTTGTTTGGTTGAGGGTGAACTGCGCTCCAAATGCTATGCCTAGGGATTCCTGGAAACGAGATGTATGGACTTGTGAACTCAAGCTGGTACTATATCATTGGAGTTATTATCTAGAAAGCTGTGCCTTGGCAGTATGTAATATAACTATTAAGCTTTAAAAATTGTAAAGACGAATTGACTCACCATTTTTTTTTACAAGTTCCGCAGTAGACATGAAACCTTGATAATGGGTTCCGACTCCTTCTCCAGCTTTCTCCTGTTTGCTTTACCGGCAATTGAACTTTTCTCAAACCTGAGATCTGAATGGGCTTCAGGAAAACTAGAATGTACTTTAGGTGATAACCACTTGGGCAGATGATCTGCTGGAAGCTTTGCTGCCTTTTTTACAGTGTCCGTTAAACGCTTCATACACTTATGCTTAAATTCGTTAAAGACAGCTTGCGCATTCTCTTGATCCCATTTGTATTTTGCCTGCAAAGTATGGATATTGTTACACATGTTAAGGATGCAACACGATGTAAGCAACTAAATACCAACTTATACTCGAAACCATCATAACTAACTAATTGAGCATATATTTTTCCTAAAAATAGCTTGAAGGGAGACTTGAAGGTATCCCTTATGCTCACAATACTTACCCTAAAATGCTTCCAAATAATCTCTTGATCTTGTGAGGAAGACATGAGCAACAAGTATATGGACCATTGTAATAGCTCCTTATCGTATCTCCCACCACGGATGCAACCTGATAGTTAGTGAACCTAAACATCAAAGAAATGAAGGGAAAAAACACATTTGAGAATAAAAAAAGAAAAAAACACTGAACAATTAGGATGACCCAAACTAGTTGTAGCTCCAGGGATAATCGAAAGCCAAACAAAACCATAATGTATAGAAAAATGTAAGTAGTGCTCAGCTATGATCATATGCCAAACCAAACCAAACCAAACAACCATAACATAAAGACGGAGTTTCATTGATAACTAGCAACGAATTCAAACCAAACCCGACCGACGAACTTACCACAAGCCATTGGGATCCAGTTTGAATTGTGCAAATGGATTCCCTGTTTCATCGGTTATGATCGATGAAGAGGCGAAAGATTCTTGGGGTTGTTCAGACAACCCATTGGAACTAGACGGGGTTGACGGTAGGTCATTGTCTATTCTATTGCCTGTACGAGCAGGCAACGACAAAGTTGGTGGCTCTGGTTGTTGGCTAGGTGGTGCAGACTCCAAATGTTCAAGCGAACGTCATCAGAACATTCTGACTTTACTTGTCGTGACATCTATAAAAAAATACAAGACTATATAACTGATCAGTACATATAGCGATTAACTGAAGCTGTACATAAACATAAAATTGGAGTCAGTTCCTAACTATAGGGATTAACTAAAACATAGATGCTACCAACAAGAGATGTGTACAAATACAAATAGAGTCAGTATTA